>PVIC010019065.1:0-30967 GCA_004025085.1 Thryonomys swinderianus | reverse complement strand
ATCCCCTTGTCTCTGCCTCCCGAGTGCTGGGATGACAGGCGTGAGCCACCACGCCCGGCATTGTGGTATGCGGAGGCGTTGATTGCTGGTGGGCGTGAGTCTCCACGCCCAGCATTCTATGTGGTTTCCGGGGATCGAACTCAGGACCTTGTGCTTGCGAGACAGGCGCCGGAACCACTGAGCTAACCCTCCGTCCCAGATTCTTTTTCTTGAGACAGGGTCTCGCATTGCAGTTCAGGGTGGCCCTGAACTCACTATGTAGCCCAGGCAAGCCCTGAACTCACAGCAATCCTCCTGCCTCTGCCTCTCAAGTGCTGGGCACCACACCCAGTATTGTATGTGGTTACCAGGATCAAACCAGGGACCCCGCACTTGATAGGCAGGCGCTGGAACCACTGAGCTACATCTCCAGCCCCTTGTAGATTCTTTTTGTACCACCCACCACTTACAGTCAGTTAGCAAACTTGGATCGGTGTACCTTGATAGCTGAAGTAAACCTTATTTACTGATAGTTCAAATTTAATTCTTTAAGCAGAAGCCCTTGAAGGATGGGAAAGTGAAAAACACACTAAGTACTATGAGCCTTCTCAAGTTATTTTAAAGAACATGGAAAGTTTGTATAAAATTGAATCTTAAATTATGTGTTCACTGACAGAGAAAGTGTAGATATGCTTAAAGTGTATGGTCGAAGGCTAGAATCTCCAAAGCTCTTTGTGTTTTTTTGTTTTTGAGAAAGGGTCTCGCTTTGTAGTTCAGGCTAGCTCTGAGCTCACTATGTAGCCCAGGCAAGCCTCGAACTCAGCAATCCTCCTGTCTCTGCCTCCCGAGTGCTGGGATGACAGGCGTGAGCCACCATGCCCAGCTAAAGCTGTTTTTTTTTGAGACAGGGTCTCACTTTGTAGTTCAGGCTGGCCCTGAGCTCACTAGGTAGCCCAGGCAAGCCTTGAACTCAGCAATCCTCCTGTCTCTGCCTCCCGAGTGCTGGGATTACAGGTGTGAGCCACCATGCCCGGCAAGCTGTTTTTTTTTTTAATGATCTTACACTTGGTAAGGCAGGTGGCGACGTCACTGAGCTACATCCCCAGCCCTAAAACTGATTTTTTTGATGGCTATAAATTTTTAAAAGTTTTTTTTAATTATGTAAGTTTCTCATTTCAACTTTGTTGTAACTTTTTAACTTTATAGATCTGTCTTCATTTTGAAGCCTTGGCTTTCAGAAACATCGTAACTTAGTTTTTGAATGTGAACTGCTCAATATTTGTATTAAAATAAGAAACAGATACTGGTTGCCAGTCTTTATTCATATTATAGATTTTAAATTTGCATAAATGTATATATAGTTATAATGCAGAAGATAATGATATATAACATCAACAGTTTTTGCAAAATTAAGTATAGATCATTAAAAACATGAAATTAGACAAAGCGTCAATGAAACTATAAAATGGTGTGGATTTAAAAATACTCGTAGTAAAATCCCATAGGGAAAATGACAGGCTAACAATAAAGAATAAATACTTCAGAAAATACTAACTTCCATCTGGCAGTCTATATTCTTCTTCTTTGTTTTAATGGATGACTCACATTTACAGCTTCCAGTTTGTCCTCTGTGGGCTTTGGGACAGAGGAGGTTACCTAGTTTAAAAGGAAAAGAAAAAAGAACCACCAAAGTTTAGTTTTCACAGTATAAGAATAAATAAGTTAGAAGAGGTAGGATATACACTGAATCACCCAGTCCCTGCCATCACTTATCAGTTGGCCCGTTTTTTTTTTTTTTTTTTTTTTGAGACAGGGTCTCGCTTTTTTTTGTAGTTCAGGCTGGCTCTGAGCTCACTATGTAGCCTAGGCAAGCCTCGAACTCAGCAATCCTCCTGTCCCTGCCTCCCGAGTGCTGGGATGACAGGCGTGAGCCACCACACCCGGCGACATTTTGCATTTTTAAAACAGATAATATCTGATAGAGACATGAAATGCTTGGGAGGGGGAGGAAAAATTTGCATAAATGACCAGAAAAAGGTGTAATTCTCAATTTCCTAGGAGAATAATGGACACCAAACACATCAGTATGGACAATGAATCGAAGCACAATAATACAGTCTTCATTTAAAACATTTAAAATTATTAGAAACTGTGGTAAATTATACTGAATATTTCTTTTTTGTTTTTTCTATTATTTCTCAGATTTAGACTTTACACTTGAAAATGCAGTCAGCTCTAGCTGAGACAGCTGTATGTGTCTCCAGAAGGTGTTAACACAAGCCGATAAACTTCAGAAGGTTTAAGCACTAAAAACTGTGTTCATGGGTTTTCAGTATTATTCTAGAAGTAGTATTATTAGATAATAATTCTCAGATTTAAAAAAAAACTGCAGAACCAGAGATTTAGCTCAGTGGTTCCGGGGCCTGTCTCACAAGCGCAAGGCCCTGAGTTCGATCCCTGGTAACCACATACAATGCTGTGTGTGGTGACTCACGCCCAGGAGCCATCAACACCACATACCACAGTGCCGGGCGTGGTGGCTCGTGCCTGTCATCCCAGCACTCGGGAGGCAGAGGCAGGAGGATTGCTGAGTTTGAGGCTTGCCTGAGCTACATAGTGAGCTCAGGACCAGCCTGAACTACAAAGCGAGACCCTGTCTCCAAAAAAAACTGCAAAAGAAATCAGGCTATTTTGAGCCTTCCTGAATTAAAATATAGACCCTAAAGCAATCCAAAAACCCAATCTTTACAAATCGCACCTTCTCCCTCCTACCACTTTTTTTTTTTTTTTGAGACAGGGTCTCACTTTGTAGTTCCGGCTGGCCCTGAGCTCACCATGGTAAAATCAGTGGTAAAATTCATGTCTAACAATGTGAAAAACACTTTCTGAACCTTGGAGTTAAATATAAGAGAATGGGCATGACCCTCTGTTTGTGATTTCTCCAAGTCCCTCCACCTCCACTAAAGCATGTCTTTCAAAAGCTAATTTGTCAGGAGGTTGAGGCAGGTTTGCTGAACCTGGCCTACACAGTAAGTCAAGGCTATCCTGAGTCACACAAGGCCCTGAGACCTTGGCTCCGAAAACAACAACAACAAAACCCAAAACTGCTAGGCAGAGACAGGAGGATTGCTGAGTTCGTGGCGGCTTGCCTGGGCACCACAGTGAGCTCAGGGCCAGCCTGAACTACAAAGTGAGACCCTGTCTCCAAAAAAACAAACAAACAAACAAAAAAACTGCTAACTCAAACATTAATTATTTTTATGCTTCAGACAGAAAATGATTTTGTAAATATTAAAAACTAGCATAATCTAGTTCTAATCTTTTCAGAAGCATACACTTAAAATACAGACCCTAAAGCAATCCAAAAACCCAATCTTTACAAATCGCACCTTCTCCCTCCTACCGCTTTTTTTTTTTTTTT
The DNA here is from genome assembly GCA_004025085.1 of Thryonomys swinderianus. Taxonomy (NCBI): domain Eukaryota; kingdom Metazoa; phylum Chordata; class Mammalia; order Rodentia; family Thryonomyidae; genus Thryonomys; species Thryonomys swinderianus. The sequence continues at coordinate 27,567 of PVIC010019065.1, read as the reverse complement.
TTTTTTTTTTTGAGACAGGGTCTCGCTTTGTAGTTCCGGCTGGCCCTGAGCTCACCATGTAGCTCAAGCAAGCCTTGAACTCAGCAATCCTCCTGTCTCTGCGTCTCTGCCTCCCGAGTGCTGGGATTACAGGCCTGAGCCACCACACCCAGCACGGTAGTATGTGGTATTGATGGCTGGTGGGCGTGAGTCACCATGCCCAGCATTGTATGTGGTTACAGGGCTCGAACTCAGGACCTTACACTCGCGAGGCAGATGCTGGAAGCACTGAGCTAAATCTCCAGCCCCGTTCCGCTACTTTTATCAGAAAGGCAAAATAATCAGTTTAAACTTTGAATTAAAGAGAAATTTTATATTAATTTTCTTTCTCAGCTTTGGTTCATACTATAACTGCCCAGAGTGTTGTTTAAAAGAAGGACCTGGGGGCAGGGGATGTAGCTTGGAGGTGCCACACCTGCCTGGTAAGCACAAAGTCCTGAGTTTGATCCCTGGTACTGCAAAAAATAAAAATAAAAAGGGGACCTGAAACCCACTATCAAAGATGAGTCAACTGACTGAAATCACTGTTAGTTTTTTTGTATCTACAGTGATATAAAAGTATATTCATTATTTAAAGCAAGAATAACTATCAAGACAAAAAAACATGCTGGTCCAGTTCCGTTAATTTACCAGAGAACGCAGAAAGACCACTTCAAAAACTAAAAACTAGGGGCTGGAGATTTAGCTCAGTTGGTCCAGCGCCTGCCTCACAAGCGCAAGGTCCCTGGTTTGATCCCAGGTAACTACATATGACAATACCGGGCGTGATGACTCATGCCCACCCAGCCACAATGCTGGGCGTGGTGGCTCATGGCTGTAATCCCAGCACTCGGGAGGCAGAGGCAGGAGGAGTGCTGAGTTGCAGGTTTGCCTGGGCTACACAGTGAGCTCAGGGCCAGCCTGAACTACAAAGCTAGACCCTGTCTCAAAAAAAAAAAAAAACTAAAAAAAACCAGAACTCTATTATTCCCACAAATAATATTCCCTTTAGTTATTAGTCCTATAATCATCTCTTAACATTTTTTTAAAAAATGACCTCACCTCTTTTAGTTTATTCCGAATTAAATTTGCTGTTGTATTCAAGGAATCGTCTTGAAGATCCACTTTAGGTATATCTGGTAACTTCGGCCCAATCATCACCTCATGACTGCTCATGCTTGTTTCAAGAAAAGTTCCAAGTTTACAATCATCTTCTCTTCTTCTTTTCCGTTCCTGAAGCTGTGTTGTCCTAGGCATAAATCTGTCCACTGCCCTTGAAGGCGTCATGGCTTTTTGTGCCCCAGAACAGGGTGCTGAATTTTTAAAAGAGTTCATCTGTATTTTGGTGGAAGAGCCACTGTGGTCAGAATGCTTCACTGTTTCGCTGTGGTTTTGACAATCTTTATAGGTACTGGATGCTCTGTGCACAGGCTCCCCAGGGGAACATGCACATTCTGGGGCAAAATAGCATAAAGGCAATTCACAAGAGTAAGGAAAACAAGGATACGGGCTCCCAGTGGGTGTGTTCAAAGTGGCTGCACAAAATCCAGACGTATCTGAGCAGAAGGTTTGTCTAAAATCTTCTGGGTTTTTATGTTCTCGAACCAGTTTCTTCTTTGTCATATGATACTCTTTTTACATTACAATTTAAAGATGTAGGAAAGAAAAACAAAAGTGGTTCATTTATTGTTTCTATCACTCAGAATCATGTCATTTAAAATACAAACTTTAAAAATGTTAACATATTGTAATCCAAAAATTTTATTTCTCTACTTCTTGGGGAGGTAAGTGGGTCTTGCCATGTACATCAGGTTGGCCTTGAACTCACTATGCAGCCCAGGCTAGCCTTGAACCTGTACTGATTCTCTTGCCTCAGCCTCTCGAGTGCTGGGATTACAGGCATGTGCCAGCATACCTAGCTCAAAGATTTTATTTCTTGAAAAGGGAATGTATTAATGTGGTTTAAAGCTTTTCAAGAGAATAAAAAAGGTATATCATATCAAAATTCACTTTTTTCTTGCTCCGTATCGGTCTGATTTCCTTCCTCTCTTATGTATTCACTATTCTTTCTTATTCCTGTATCCCATATGCCTTTTTTTCCCTCATCCCATCTGCCCTTCTCTTTCCACTCCAAAAGCAACCTACAGTACTCTTCTTCACACCTTTGATCCCCTTACATGTAGACCTTAGTTTTCCCATGCCACTCTGCAGAATGTTTCTATCTTTACAGCTTCAGAATGCTCTACTGTATGAATATAACACGTGGTTTAGTTCTTTGTTATGAAACAGTATGGTGTACTTTCAGGGTCTGTGCAAATATCTTGCCTGATCTATCCTTCCAAAAGCAGAGTGCACCACCAGAGTGGATATCTGAGATAACCAACCACTCTCTCTCTAACCCAGCTTATGCACAGTGCTGCAAAGAACCCTGTGACTTAAGTTACTAAATACTGTCATCATGTACTTGTCTGTCCTCCAATTAGATTGGGCACTCCCAAATGTGTATGTAGCAGAATGCCTGGCACATAGGAAGTGTTTAACAAGCTTTTTATACCTTTAGTTTTAGTAGTTCTTGCTATATAAGCCTTCCTGTCTTCTAATTTTTTTCTAGTTTCTTCAACTGTCTCAAATTCTGGAGCATAGCACACATGAAGCAGTCCACCAAAGAAACTCTGTTCGTCCATTTTTTTCTTGGCTATCCTAAACCGAAATATATGATACATGGTCATTAATACAGATTGAATATGCCTGTCTTGCAATAGCAAATACACAAAAAAGGAAGTTTTGTTCCTTATTCGTTAACTATATTATGTACAGTGGTAGCTTGGATCATGAACTTCATTTGTTCCACAATTCTGGAAAAGATGGCCACATTCATGTTCACGTGGGAAAAATGGCTGTGGTCATGTCTGTCACCCAATGCAGAGTTCACAAACAAAAATAAAATTCTGCCAAACACTTTTGTTTGTGAACCAAATTGTTCTCAAACAAAAGCATTAATGAACCAAGGTACCACTGCATTTTATATGAAGTTCAATTCAGTTCCTCTTCACTCAATGCAACAGAGGCAAACCAGTTTTGTCTAGTCTGTGGGCTACTAGTTGGACACACTTACTATATGTTTTCCTAATCATGAGGAGCTGGTAAACTGGTTAGGAAAGTGAAATTAGAAGAGCTTCCTGACAACAACATGACTCTATAAAAGCTACTGGTAACATAGAAAACAATTACGAATGGGTAATAGCCAGAAAGGATAGGTCTTAGATCAGATGAATGACAAGAAAAAGGGTCAATGTAAAAATAGATAAGACACTGCATACTTCAGCTTATTGAAGCAGATTTTTGTCATATACTACACTTGATCTTAGCCAAAAGGCCGAGAAGCGATAGATTTTTGTCATATAGATGTCAGGAAAAGATGGAGTTAATTTGCGTGATAGGAAATGCAATAGCTACTGTATACTGCATACTGAACAGGAATTATTATTCTGTTACCTCATTTCATCTTCATACCTCAAGTAGGCTTTTTACCACATATTTTAAGAAAAGGAAAAAATAAGCTAAGTAAGCTTAAATTACTTGTGAGTCATGAAGCTAGTAAGCAGTAGTACTTCAAAACTTACTCCAAATTCAATTTTTAATCTACCATATTACAAGACAGAAACTGTTAAGTACAAGAGTGAGGGGATGGAAATAGTGTTTTGGGGAGGCTTGCCTTTTAAAAGACTCCAGGAAGATGAGAAAAATACAGAGCTAAGTTAAACTTCTGGGTAATTCCATAAGAATGAGAAGCCTGAACCTAAAATGAGAGCGACAGGAATGGAGAAAATGAGATACTGCTTAACTTGGGCATTACCTTGCACTTTGTAAATTCATAAACTTAATAAGGTAAACTTCCGTAAAGTCTTCTGCTGGATATTCATCTAGAGCATTATACTCTTCAATTGTACCATACAGCGCAAATCGCTCAACTAACTCCTTCATTGCTCCCACTGCAGGAACTCCTTGTATGAGTAAGTACCGAGATTCCAAGTTGATGGTGTATACCTAAAAGAGACAGACTCGTTAAACGCATTTCACAAAAACAGCTAGACAAATTTGCCTTTCCTTTTTGTTTTAAACAAACATTGTTCAACTGGCCTGTAAGGACACAAAGTTTTTTTAAATGCTTCACTCTATCCGTAAAGAATAACGTACTCCACGCGTGAAGAGTGTCTAAAACACGTACTTCGGTTCACACTTTTTTTCTAGTAGTATTTGCGCTCACGTAACAAGAACTGCTGTAACCACAGAAGATACAAAGACTAAAACAAAAGACTTGTTCCTGCAGAGTGACGTTCTAATAGTTGACCAGATGGCTCACAACACCCTTAGGAGTCTAAGCCAGGATTCGGCTGCCCTCTCCAAGGAGATCCCTCGGACGGCAGTCGGGCTCTACCTTTCTCTCTGCAGGAGGGTCGTACGGAGCTAGAGCTCACACGAAGCTACCGAGTACAGCGGATGAAACTGAAGTCACCTTACTTTGACCGCGCGAGGCCGTCGGCCCTCTCGGTATTTCGCCCTTGTGTCACAAACCTCCCTCTGGACGTGGTGGTCGAATGAACTTCCAAGCTGCCCGTCGCTCGACGCCATGTTGCCTGGTTGGGAGCGCTCAGGGAGAACAACATCCGCCGCGCTGCCCAGCCACTTACCCAATAGAAGAGCGGGATGAGTCGAGGCTTTCCAGGATTGGTTAGAGAATCGACAGCGTCGGGCATCGTTTCCTGAGAACGCGAATTCGGCGAGCGCCGCGCTCCCCCTAGCGTTGGGAGGAGAGGACAAATGAGTCCAAATTTGTTTGTCCCTCCCTTTCCTCGAGCAGAGATTCGCCGCAGGGAGGGGCGGGGACAATCGATGCTCTCGGGCTGCGATGCGCTCGGCCTGCCGGTTCGGGGGTCAGGCGCCGCACGACCTCGGGAGTCTCGCACGGGGCTTTCGGAACATGTGGGGTGGCGACCGCCTGGCGGGGACGACGGCCGACGGGGCGGCGGTGACTGTGGCCTTCACCAACGCTCGCGACTGCTTCCTCCACCTGCCGCGGCGCCTCGTGGCCCAGCTGCACCTGCTGCAGGTAACGCGCCGCCCCGGACGCCCAGACGCGGCCGAGGCCTCCGCGCTGCGGTCCGCGTCGCGGGTCCCACGGGCCCTGAGTCATCCTCGAGCGGTGTCCCTCCCGCGTGCCGGGCTGGAGAGGCTCTTGAGAGCGCGCGTGTCTGCTATTTTAGTATATGTGCTGCCGAAGTGAGCACAACATGTCTGTTATTTTAAATGCTTCTGCGAGCGATTTGAAGTCTCCGCGGCGGCTGCCGTCGGGCTCGCGGGCCGACCTTGCCCTGGAACCCGGAGCTTGGTCGGGCCTGAGCGCCGCGCCCCAGCCGGGAAGCGGGCCTCGAGCCGGCCGCCCCGCCGCGAGCGCCCTTCTGCCTCCGTGCGTGGCGCTGTCCCGGCGGTGACCGCGGACGTGGAGACGGCACCACGGTTTCCTAGTTAGAAGTCGTCCCCGGGGCTCAGGAGTTCGCGGGGCTCCCCGGGCGCGAAAAGGGAGGACTGAGAACTTCGCGAAGCTGGGGTGTGTGGTCCTCCCACTGCCCAGTCCGAACGAGCACTACTGAAGAGTTGGTGGTCTCCAGAGCTACTGCTCTGTAACTTGTTTTCAAGTTTTTGGGTCCACCTTTCTAAACGTGCCAAATTGAACAAAATCTTCCATTCTTGTTGTTTTTACTATTAAGTAAATAGTCTCTTCTTTCTGATAAACCTTCCTTATGGCTCTAAATCTGTCACTATCACCAAGTGTCAGGCAGAGCATGACTCAGTGCTTAATGAACTGAGGGAGATTTTTAAACGCTCTTAATTCCAACCTAATGAGTTTATCAGAGTCCCTCCTCACTGCAGTTCTAGTAATTTGATCCTAAGATGTGGTGGTTACCTTACATTCATCCCTGTTTAAGCATTGTAACCTTGATCTTTGTTTTTTTTAAATTGAATTGTTTATTGATACATTGTATATACCTTGTATATACGTTGTATAAACATCATGATTACACTCAATATTGAGAATTTGTACCGATATATGTATGACACGATTTAATTCTCATTTTTTCCTATTCCCTACAAGCCCCCCTCCCATCTTTTTTTAAATTTAGCGCCCTCAAGAAAAACTCATGGCCATTAATTCATGGATATATTTTGAAATTCAAATGCTGTTGGCTCTGGAATAAATTGCTATTTCTTCTAACCCCATTATGGGTAGAATAGTTCAGCCTTTACTTCTGATCATCAGGTATATGTTTGTTTTAAGGAAAATTAATAACAAAGAGTTACTCAGAATCCCACAACCTAGATGTAATTACTGTAAACAGTTTGGACCCAGTCTCCCAAGTTTTTTTCTAATCCTTTAGAGTAGTGTCCTATAGATCATTCACACATATTGTGTTCATAGAGTGTTTTATTTTGTTAAAATGTCATTTTTCTAGTAATTAGTATTCTAGCACAAACTCACCATTATTTATTCACTGCGACCATTTAGACTGCCTCATGTTTAGAAATTACGTGATACAGTATATTTTAATGAAACATTAAAGTAGCAATCTTTGTTACAAAACATTGTTTCGTTGCTGATTCTATAGAGTACATTCCCAGAATTATTAAGCTGGGAGCACATAGAGGCCAGTAGCACCTCCTCACCTAAAACATTGCCAAACTGAGCTCTGGACTTACAGTGATTGCAACAGGGGAAAAGAATTCATATCAATACAAAGCACAAACAAGGAACCTAAATCACCATCCAGAAATGGTCAAATACAGATTAGATTGTACTTTCCTTGTGTCAGCAGAGATTTGGACCTGGGGACTCTTACAGTATTTTAGTATCAAGGTTCATCTGAAGATTTCCTTCACAGCGATACTGATGCCATGGCTTGGGTGTAAGGAGGCAGTCCATGAATTTACTGATGCAACTCCTAGAAAAAGGGGCTCCTTATCCAGTCCCTCTACCTGAAGGGCCAGGACCTCTATGGTTGAAGTGGAAAAAATTTTGACATAAAACCAATATTGCAAAGTTGGCCAAATCTAACAGTGTAGATTGCGGGGCTAGTTACCACAGTTCAACCAAATAAATGAAATATATATAGTTGGTCGTTCTGGGTTCTAGGGAGCTGATAGTTATCTCTTTTTGACATTTCAAGGCATATTTCATATTTCTTCATATATATGGTTTTAAAGGTTTCCTCATATGAAATACAGTTGATGTGGATTATATATTACACGGATGAAATTCTGTAGAAAGTACCAGAGGACCTGGTTACCCTCACTCTCATAACTTCAGCTTACATAGTTATAGCCAAGATAGTAATATAGGCTTTTGACTGTAAATTCAGAGCTCTTTCTAGTTTTTCTTATTGCACTAAAGTCAGATATATTGCCAGCCAGAACAGCTGGACTGTTCTGTGAAGACTGTGCAAAAAGTTACACAACTAGGTGATATACAATGATTTTCTTGTGTACAAAATTTTAAAAATATGAAGAATTTGAATTACATAATTTTGCTTCAGAAATACTCCAAAATTCTTCAAACTTGATCCAATTTAGAGGACCACAAGATAGTGAAATTTGATGTAAATTAGTGAATTTGATAAAGTAATATTTTAAGTTTAATTTATTTTTGACATAACTAAATGAATTTAATAGTACTGAAGCTTTCTGAGGTGATTGTAGTGATGGGTGTTAACCAGGTCTATTTTTATTAAAAATGTTCGTGATGGAACATTAAATGGAAGAAAAAGGTTAAATTTTGCTTATAATATGCAACTATGCAAAAGTTAACATGCATAAAGAAAAAGATTAGAAAGAAACAATTGTTCAAATGGTTGTCTTTGTGGAGAGAACATCAGCAATTCCTCTTTTTTTCTCCCAGCTTCATATATTTTCCAAGATTTTATGAGTAATTTTTTTCCAGATATTTATTGGTACATTTTATATACAGCTCACAATCACAGACAACATTGGGGAATCTGTACCATTATATGACACAAGTTAATTCTCATTTTTACCCACACCCTTACCCACCCATAACCCCCCACCCCTTATATACATGCTCTTTCATTTTCTTTCTGAATCATAGTTATTCTTTCCCCTCATTATGTTCCCACACAAAATTCCCTTTGGAAATTTCCTTACAAAAACTATCATAATCCTAGAATTCATTTATATCTACAGGTTCTCATAGCAGAGAAAAGATAACAGTATTTGCATATCTGTGACCTATTTATTTCACTTATTAGTGTGTCCTCCAGGTATATCCATTTGCACATAAATGAATGAAACTTGTCGTTCCTTATGGCAGAGTAATACTCCATTTTATAAAAAAGCCACATCTTCTTTATCCAGTCTCCAGTTGATGGGCATTTGGATTGTTTCCAAGATAGGCCTATCACAAACTGAGCTGCTATGAACAAGGGTGTATATGTGTCTCCAGTGTGATTTTTAAAATTCCTTTGAATTTAGCAGGGGAATAGCAGGGTCAAATGGGACCTTTAGTCCTAGTTTTCTGAGGAATCTCTACAATGGTTGCACAAGTCTACAATCCCACCAACAGTGGAGAAGGGTTCCTTTCTCCCCACAGCCTTGCCAGCATTTATTATTGGTTGATTTTGCAATAGCAGCCATTCTCTGTAAAGTGTGATGAAATCTCAGTGTTGTTTTCATCTACATCTCTTGAATGACCAATGATGTTGAACATTTCTTCATAGGCTTCTTGGTTGCTTTGACTTCTGCCTCTGAGAAGTGTCTGTTCATTTCAGATGCCCATTTTTGAATTGGGTCTTTAAACTTGGGATTGATTTGTTTAAGTTCTTTATATATTGTAGATAGTAGCCCTCTGACAAACAGCTAGTAAGGATTTTTTTCCCATGTTGTTGGTTGTCTTTTAGTGGTGCCAGTGGTTTCTTTTGCTGTGCAGAAGCTTTTTAATAGGATGAGATCCCATTTGTTGATTCTTTCTGCTTGTTCTCGCGTTATAGAGGTTTTATTCATAAAGTCTCCAAGAGTTTTACCTAACCTGTTTTGCAACAAGTTTATTGTTTCTGTTTTAAGGTTTAAGTCTCAAATCCATTGTGATTTTAGTTTAGTACACAGTGAAAGAGATAGGTCTAGCTTTAGTTTTTGACATGTTAAAGCCCAATTTTTCCAGCACCATTTGTTAAAGAGACTGTCTTTCCTCCATTGAGGATGTTTGGCTCCTTTGTCAAAGATAAGGTGGCTTAGTGTATCTGGACTTGTTTCTGGTTCTTCTAATCTATTCTACTGGTCCTTGGGTCTGTTACTTTGCCAGTACTGTGCAGTTTTTATCACAGTGGCTTTATAGTACAATTTTAAGTTGGGAATTGTAATACCCCCTACCATATCGTTGTTGCTTAGAATTGCTTTTGGTATTCTAGGTCTCTTGTTCCAGATGAATTTCTGGATTATTTTCTTTAGTTCTGTGAAGTATAGTGTTGGAATTTCAATTGGAATTGCATTGAATCTGTATAGTAATTGTGGGAGTATAGCCATTCTGATGATGTTGGTCCTCCTTACCCAGGTACAAGGGATGTCTTTCCACTTTCTGATATCCTTTTCAATCTCCTTTTTCAGAATCCTGTAGTTTTCAGAGTAGAGGTCTTTCACCTCCTTTGTTAGATTGATTCCTAGATATTTCATTTTTCTGGGTGCTATTGTGAAAGGGATTGACTCCCCAATTTCTCTTTCAGTGAGTCTATTGTTTGTGTAGACAAAGGCTGTTGATTTTTGAGCATTGACCTTGTCTCCAGCAACACGACTAAATTTGGTAATTAAGTCTAGCAGTCTTTTGGTTGAGTTTTTAGCATCCTTTATATAGAGAATTGTAACATTGGCAAATAATGACAGTTTAACTTCTTCCTTTCCTATCTTTTTTTTTTTTTTTTTTGAGACAGGGTCTTGCTTTGTAGTTCAGGCTGGCCCTCAACTCACTATGTAGCCCAGGCAAGCCTGGAATTCAGCAATCCTCCTGTCTCTGCCTCCTGAGTGCTGGGATTACAGGTGTGAGCCACCATGCCTGGCACTTCCTTTCCTATCTTTATTCCTTTTATCTCTTTGTCTTGCCTGATTACTGTGGCTAATGTTTCCAGCACTGCATTGAACAAGAGTGGTGACAGCAGGCATCCTTGTCTCATTTCTGATCTTAGTGTAAAAGGTTTTAGTTTTTGCCCATTAAGTATGCTGCTGGCTTATGAGTAATTTTTTTTTTTTTTTTTTTTTTTTTTTTTTTTTTTTTTTTTTTTTTTTTTTTTTTTTTTTTTTTTTTTTTTGCTTTTTGGAGACAGGGTCTCGCTTTGTAGTTCAGGCTGGCCCTGAGCTCACTATGGTGCCCAGGCAAGCCGCTGCTCAGCAATCCTCCTGTCTCTGCCTCCCGAGTGCTGAGGTTACAGGCGTGAGCCACCACTTCCGGCATTGTGGAATGCAGTGTTGATTGTTGGTGGGCGTGTCTCCACGCCCAGCATTCTATGTGGTTACCGGGGATCAACTCAGGTCCTTGCACTTGCGAGGCAGGCGCCGGAACCACTGAGCTAACCCCTCCGGCCCTTATGAGTAATTTTTTAATCATAAAAATTTTCTTAGACATTGCATACAAACTTGCATATTTTATATAACTGCTCTTTTAATGAAAATAAATCTTTCTTTTCTTTCTTTCCCTTCCTTCCTTTCTTTTCTTTTCTTTCTTTTTCTTTTCTTTTCTTCATTATAGTTCGGGCTGGCCCTGAACTCACTTATGTAGCCCAGACAAGCCTGGAACTCAGCAGTCCTCCTGCCTCTGCCTCCCAAGTGCTGGGACTGCAGGTGTGAGTTATCACACCTGGCCCTATATATTGATTGTTAACTTATAAATATGCTATTATATTTCTGTGGCTTTCAAAATTATTTAACAAGCTGAATAATATAACAATAGGAAACTGTCAATAGTACTTACCTCTGGGAATGGTGACCTATGTTCACATTTTGTCTGTTTCTGTTTTTATTTTTACAGTGTGCATTTACACTTGATCTTAGCCAAAAGGCCAAGAAGCGATTTACAGTGTGCATTTATTATGCCTCTGGTCAGTCAGTGAATATCAAGGATTTCATGTTTTATCTGATTGCTGTGATATTTTTCTACAACTCTTGTTTCATTTTTTTTTTAATACTTTTTTTTTTTTTTTTCTTTTTGGAGACAGGGTCTCGCTTTGTAGTTCAGGCTGGCCCTGAGCTCACTATGGTGTGCCGGCAAGCCACCATGAACTCAGCAATCCTCTTGTCTCTGCCTCCCGAGTGCTGGGATTACAGGCATGAGCCACCACGCCCGGCATTGTGGTATGCATTGTTGATTGCTGGTGGGCGTGAGTCTCCACGCCCAGCATTGTATGTGGTTTCCGGGGATCGAACTCAGGACCTTGTGCTTGCGAGGCAGGCGCCAGAACCACTGAGCTAACCCTCTGGCCCTCTTGTTTCATTTTGAAGCGTTTATTTTTACTGTAGTAGTCTCAACTGTGAGCACTGTATTCCAAAACTGCTCAGGATGAGCCTTGTCTGCACTGTGTCCTTTCCTGTACGTACATGTATAAATTGGATGTGATTTCCACCTCAGCTAAAGACTTAGGCACTGTGACTGTAGCTTCTACACTGTGAAGTGTGACTGCAAAACTAATGTTTCTTTTTCTTTCACAATGTCACAAACAAAATACATTCTTATTGTAGGTCTTAGCAACTTCAGTGTGTGTGTGTGTGTGTGTGTGTGTGTGTGTGTATTTTTTTCTTTCCTTAGTAAGTTGAGAACTTATACTTTTTTTTTTTTTTTTTGGAGACAGGGTCTTGCTTTGCAGTTCAAGCTGGCCCTGAGCTCACTATGTAGCCCAGGCAAGCCTCAAACTCAGCAATCCTCCTGTCTCCGCCTCCCGAGTGCTGGGATTACAGGCATGAGCCACCATGCCCGGCGAGAACTTATACTTTTTCACTTACAAGAGGCACTTTACCCCTTTTCTTTGGCGAATCCAAATTGCCAGCATGACTAGTTTTGTGCTAAGAAGAGCTAAACTCAGACACTGTGACACTCCTAAAGTTGGTCTGATGACCAGGATAGCTGTGACGTGAATAGTGGGCAGATCCTAGACACATCATATGTATTTGTTGGACAAAGAAAGGGATGAGTTCTGCCCAGCAAGGTAGAGCAGGACAGGGAGATTTCCTCGTGCTGCTCAGAGCACTGTACGGTTTAAAACTTGCAAACTGTTCATTTTTGGAACTTTTTAATATTTTTGGACTACGGCTGACTGTGTAACTGAAACTTCAGAAAGCAAAACTGCAGTGAAGAAAGGACCCCAATACTTACTGACTCATGGTTTACTAACATAGTAAGTGTGAGCTAATTTAATAATATCTCTGTTGATACATGTTTAAGACAGTCCTAAGTTTCAGTATTATAGAAAATCTTCCAGTATTTTATCTTTCTCTTTTGAATCATTAATTTAAAATACACCAATAGTTAACATACAGCTCAAAGGTTACATCATTTGGGTACCTATTGCCATTTAGGGGAATTTTTTTTGTTGTTTCCGTGATGTTAGGAATTTAAACCTAGGCCCCTGCTGATATTAGGCAGGTGCTGAACTGCATCTCCAGTGCCTTATTTCCATTTTCAATTCTGCAATGCTTGAGTCAGTTTATAATGCCATAAACAGGTATCTGGTGTATAGCATTTCCAGCGTTGGGTGTTTGACATGATATTAGCTTTTAAAATGCTTTACAAATGTTGATAACTGAGTTACCAGCTATCTGCAGGACTGTTTCGTGTGTGTGTGGATTGCAATGATAGTTTATATGAAACTTGAAAAACCTTTTCCCCTTCCACTCCTGTGAATAGAATCAAGCTATAGAAGTCACCTGGGGACTCCAGCCCGCGTTCCTGAGCTGGGTGGAAGGCAGGCTTTTTAACGACCAAGGTGAGAATGTGGCCGAAATTAACAGACAAGTGGGTCAGAATCTTGGACTTTCTAATGGGGGACAGGTAAGCACAAAATATGTCAGTGACTTTCTTCTAATGTCACATAGCAATGGAAAGAAAAGTTCAGATTTTTAAAAGAATTGAGATGACACCCAGTATACATATTATTTTAACCAGTCTAGGATATTCAAATTGACTACACTTTGTTGCTAAGTCAGTATTATAAATTCTGTTTTACTCACTTTCAAATTCCCTAATTTTGTTTTTATGAAATCTTTTTTTGCTTTTACTTTACTTGGTTTTACCTCTTGTTGAACTTAATTTCATTTGTTTCTTGCAAGTTTTTTAACATCCTGTGGTCTTACTGATTAAAAATACCTTCTTGGGGCAGCAGATTTAGCTCAGTGGTTCTGGTGCCTGCCTAGTAAGTACACGGTCCCTGGTTCAATCCTCTATAACCATATACAACAATACCGGGCGTGGTGACTCAACGCCCACCAGCAATCAGTACCACATACCACAGTGCCAGGCTTGGTGGCTCACTCAGGAGGCAGAGGCAGGAGGATTGCTGCGAGTTTGAGGCTTGCCTGAGCTGCATAGTGAGTTCAGGGCCAGCCTGAACTATAAAGCGAGACCCTGTTTCAAAACAAAACAAAACAAATAAAAATACCTTTCTGCATTCAGTCATCCCTCAGTATCTCTAGAAGCCTGGTTCCAAGATCCTTGTGTCCTTTATAAAATGGTCTAATATTTGTATGTATATAAATAGGTAGGGAGTAACGGCAGCCAAAAAATCTGAGTATCTTCAGGACAGACACAGTTATTTCCCTAAGTGTATTTTATCCACACTTGATTGAACCTGGAGATGTGGAGCCCACAGGTACAGAGGTGAGTATTTACAAACAGCATGAATTGATTATCTCCCTGTAAATATATACTGTAGTGTAGCAGTGCCACTAAGACACTGTCTCTTAAAGAATCAAGGAACAGAAATGTAGAGCCAGCCCAAGTCCTCAACTTCTCACTGGCAGGAGCAGCTTTGTGCTTCCTCAGAGTCCTGATAGGCAGGTTTGTTACCCCTTACTTGAAATGCTTTGAGCCACATGCATTTCAGATTTGGGGGGTTTGAGATGTGGGAATATTTGGATTGGTTTTATTGGGTCAGTATCCTTAGCTAACATGCAATTTGTAGAAATAGAGTATAAACTGAAAACGTGATTTGATGGCATTCATTTTTCTTATTTCAATTTATGTCTCTTTTAAAATGATTATCTTTAATTGCATTGGGGAACCTGCCAAGATGTATTTTCCATCTTCTGTAACTAGTTGTGCAACAGTTTTTTCTAGAATACTAAACACATGCTGGGTATGGTAGCTCATGCATGTAACTCCAGCATTCAGGAGGCAGAAGCAGGAGGATCACTTTGTGTTCGAGGCCAGCCTGAGCTACATAATAAGTCAAAGTTGGCCTGAACTACATAGTGAGACCCTGGCTCAAAAAAAAAAAAAATGTTATAACACATCAAGGCCTTGCTAAGAATAAGCATTTAATACTTGTTGAATGAAAGACCATCAACAGGCACACATTGCTTACCTAAAGAGAGAACTTAATATTTTCAAGGGATCAGAATTATCTTTTGAAAGAAATTTTTAATTTTTTCCAGGTATTTCTTAAGCCGTGTTCCCATGTGGTGTCGTGTCACGAAGTTGAGGTGGAACCCCTCTCAGCAGATGATTGGGAGATACTGGTAAAGAAAAAAAGGAACCAGCTCATTTTAAAGTTAAATTACTTAAAAATACCATTTTCTTTGAATTGCTCTGAACTTCATTTTCTGAGTTGGTTTGAATTATAAAAATGGATAGAGACTAATGTATATAACTCAAGGACTATAGATTTAAAAGTTGTACTGCATTTGGGGTTCATCCTAAATGAATTTCTAATTGCTCTTACCACAAAAATTTTTAAAAATTAGGTAACTGGGGGCTGGAGATTTAGCTCAGTGGTTCCAGCGCCTGCCTCGCAAGCGCAAGGCCCTGAGTTCAGTCCTGGTAACCACATACAATCATGGGCATGATGACTCACGCCCACCAGCTATCAATACCACATACCACAGTGCCGGGCATGGTGGCTCATGCCTGTAATCCCAGCACTCAGGAGGCAGAGGCAGGAGGATTGCTGAGTTCCAGGCTTGCCTGGGCTACATAGTGAGCTCAGGGCCAGCCTGAACTTCAAAGCGAGACCCTGTCTCAACAAAAAAAAAGGTAACTGGGGAATGGATGGATTTGCTTTTTTACTGTCTCTAAATATCCCATAACATCATTTTGTATACCTTCAATGTACACAATATTTATTAATATAAAAATGAGTTGTGATTTCCTTACTAGACACAGAAAGGACAAAATGTGAAGTAAATTCATTGTTTTCTCTGTTGGTTCTAGGAGCTGCATGCTGCTTCTCTTGAACAGCATCTTCTAGATCAAATTCGAATAGTTTTTCCGAAAGCTATTTTTCCTGTTTGGGTTGATCAGCAAACTTACATATTTATCCAAATCGGTAGGTGCTGTTGTGAGCTGACTGTCCTGCCCGTGCTGGACAGTAGAGGGCCGTCCAGCACTGAGGGCCCGGTAGAGGTGACCATGCACTGATGGGCTCTGTTTCTACACAGTTGCACTAATGCCAGCTGTGACGTATGGAAGGCTGGAAGTTGATACCAGGCTCCTTATTCAGCCAAAGACACGCCACGCCAAAGCAGACACATTTTCAAAGGCAGATGATCCATGTGGAAAATTGCATGGTTATGGAAGAGACCAAAAAGGAATGACAAAAGAATTTCAAAACAAGCAACTACAGTCAAATACTGTAGCAGTCACTGGGTCTGATGAAACAGACTCTGTTAACTTAGCATCGATGCCAAGCTTATGGTCTATGCTAGGAAGCATTTTTTCTTTTGGATTTGAGAAGAAACAAGAGACATCCTGGGGTGCAACTGAAATCAGTGCTTTTAAAAATATGCAGTCACAGGTTGTTCCTCTGGACAATATTTTCAGAGTATGCAAATCACAGCCTCCCAGTATATGTAACACCCCAGCAACTTCTGTGTTTCATAATCACTGTGCTGTTCATGTATTTCCATGGGACCAGGAATACTTTGATGTGGAACCCAGTTTTACTGTGACCTATGGAAAGCTAGTTAAGGTACTTTCTCCAAAACAGCGGCAAAGTCAAACAAAGCAGAATGTCCTGTCATCAGAAAAAGAGAAGCAGGTGTCAGAACCACTAGATGAAAAGCAGATTAGTGCAGATCGTAGCCAAGAACCTGAAAAGGCCTGTGTGGTGAAAGTTGTCTGGAATGGACTTGAGGAATTGAAGAATGCTGTGACACACCCCAAAACTGTGGAAACCCTCCATCTTGGGAAAATTTGGGTCAGTATATATTGAGTTTTATAATTTGGGAGGGAAATTTATGCTGCTTGCCCTTCCTTTAATTTTGAATTTGAATAACATTTTATATATAAATTTAAAAACTGATATGATGAGAATACAGAGTTTTAAGTTGCAAAAGGGGACACATTTCTGCTTGCATTCTATCTTTTGGTAAAAACTGTGTATTTAGGGCCGGAGGGTTAGCTCAGTGGTTCCGGCGCCTGCCTCACAAGCACAAGGTCCTGAGTTCGATCCCTGGTAACCACATAGAATGCTGGGCGTGGAGACACGCCCACCAACAATCAACACCGCATACCACAATGCCGGACGTGGTGGCTCATGCCTGTCATCCCAGCACTCGGGAGGCAGAGACAGGAGGATTGCTGAGTTCGCGGCGGCTTGCCTGGGCACCATAGTGAGCTCAGGGCCAGCCTGAACTACAACGTGAGACCCTGTCTCAAAAAAAAAAGCAAAAACAAAACAAAACAAAAAAACTGTGTATTTACCAAAACAAATAGCTTTATATATGTAGACTCAGAAAGGTCACGATGACTTACCTGAGGGTCCACAGCCAGTTATGAGTAGAACTGGGATTCTAGTCCGGCAGGTTGGCTCTAGAGTTCATGCTCACTTTGGAGTACACTACAGAGCCTGACATCTCTGATGCTCACAGAGGGCTGTTTCCCAGGTCTCGAGAGCAGAGGAAGGTCTTCTTATGTCCTGCAGGAATAGCCCTAGGAGAGGAAGAGAACCTTTCACTTCCCGTGATGGTCCTTGCACTGGAACACAGCCTGAAGCGGCCCTCCTGCCGGATGCTGCGCGGTCTTGTCTACGGGAGAGAGAGCAAATTTACATGAGGAGAGGAACGTATTAGGATGGAGGAAAAAACCAGAAAGGGATGGTTGTCTCCTTTGTAGAGTTCATATGATTTTACCTGTAACTTTTATGCACATAGTTCAAAAATTTAATTTCTCTGTATTCCATTGTTTTCTAAAGCTCCAGGCTATTTTTTTTTGTTAGCTTTAAACCATCAGTTTACAAGATGCCACCGCATCTTCTGATTCAAATCGTCTAAAACTGAGGTTGTTATGATTTAACTGTTTTGCCACTAAACAGTAATATCCTTTTCCTTTCTGGAAGCCGTGTGGTAGTGACGGCTGAGGAAGAGCTGAGGGTGAAGTCCTGGGGACCAGGTAGCAGGAAGGAGTCTACACTTCCAGCTCTGCTTGAAAGGGTGAAGAGTGATAGGCTGTGAGAACTGACCATAGTTAACTGTCAGGTGCTCCAGCATCCCTGCCTTGAGCCATTAAAATTGATCACTTATGAATAGAACTAAAACATTGACTGAACATTTCTTAGACTGTGAAGTGTGTTGTTTGTTTGTTCAATGAGACAGAGTCTAGTTTTGTAGTTCAGGCTGTCCCAGAGCTCACTGGGTAGCCCAGGAAAGCCTCAAACTTATGGCAGTCTTCCTGGCTCAGCCTCCCAAGTGCTGGGATTACAGACGTGAGCCACCACGCCAGGCATTGTGGTGTGTGGTACTGGGGATTGAACTCAGGACTTGAGGCTGGCAAGGCAGACACCAGAACCACTGAGCTAAATCTCCAGCCCAAAATGTACTGTTTTTTTGTTGAGGTTGTATCTGCTTTAGAAAACTTGATTGTTAAATTCATTCATTTTTCTAAAAGTTATTAAAAATTTTAAACAGGTCCATAAAACTGTGTATTTCTGGGATGTCATGTGATGTTTTGATGTGTGTAGACATTGTCTAATGTTTAAAATTTATTAGTCTTTTAAGTCAGGATATGCACCTAGAGTTTTATGCCTTTGTCTGCTGTTAATATCTGTACTTGCTCTTTAGAAGTTAATATTAATGGTAAAGCAGGTTAACATCTTTTTTTTTGACATAGTGTTTTGCTATATAGTTCAGCCTGGCCTTTGAATTCACTATATAGTCCAGGCTGACCTCAAACTCCAGGCAGTCCTCCTGCCTGAGCCTCCCAAGTGCTGGGATTATAGGCAGGCACCACCTTACCTGACAAGATTAAAGTCTTCTTTATGTTTTTTAGTACTTTCTAATCTTTGAGGTATGAGAATATTTTTTTAATATCTTTGTTGAGATAAAATTTAAAGTATACAGTTTTATTGTTTTTAGTGTAAAGGTTATACAAACATCACCACAATCTTAAGTTTAGGATATATTCACCAATGGGGATGAGAAACTTTATCCTTTGCCTTTTAGATTAAGTTTCTGCCTGGATTTAATTGTATACATTGTTTGTAATTAGATTTGACCACTCCAGCTTTTTCATTGATTCTCAACTTACATAGATGAAAACTGCTAAAACCATTCCTATTAAATTCCTATTAAAACTGCAAGTAAAATTTAATCAAATGTAATTATGTCATGGTTTAAGATATTTAGATTGGGCAGAGTCAAATACATTTAAAATTCTAATTCTGAACAATATGTAAATAAAAAAGAAATATGGAGGGGGAATCGAAATGTTTGTAGTATAACAATGACTACACTTCCATCTATTTTTATTCTTGCTGTAGTCTGAATGTTTGTGTCCCCCTGAAACTCATGTTACCCAAGGTAATGAAACTCATTACCCCTAGGTAATGGTATTAGAAGGTAAGCCTTTGGAGGCAATTAGGTCATGAACTTGAAGCCTCCATGGATGGAATTAGTGCCCTTATGAAAGAAGCTCTTTTATGAAAGAGCTTATTTCCCCTTCCACCACATGAAGAGACAGCCAAGAAGGTTGTCCTCACAGGAGACTGAGGAGAACCCTATCAGACCCCAAATTTGCCACAGCTCTGATCTCAGACTTCTCGGTCTTTAGAACCATGACAGAGACATTTCTGTTGTTTGTAAGCTGCAGAGTTTGTGGCTTTTTGCTACAGCCACTCAAACACACTTAAGAAACTATGAGTCATTATAACAGCTTCTTTTTTTTTTTTTTTTTTAGTTTTTTGAGACTGGGTCTTGCTTTGTAGTTCAGCATGGCCCTGAGCTGACTGTGTAGCCCAGAGAAGCCTGGAACTCAGCAATCCTCCTGCCTCTGCCTCCTGAGTGCTGGGATTACAGGCGTGCGCCACCACGCCCAACATTGTGATATGTGGAATCGGGGATCACATTTGGGATCTTGTACTTGCCAGGCAGACGCTGAAACTACTGAGCCAAATCCCTCACCCTGATAGTGTCTATAATTTCATCTCATGTAGAGGCTGATAGCAATATTTATGCTGTAAGATGTGTTTTAATCAAAGTTTGAACATAATTACATCTTTGAATTTTTGTTTGTTTTTAATTTCAGATTCCAGATGACTTGAGAAAGAGACTAAATATAGAAATGCATGCAGTAGTGAAAATAACTCCAGTGGATATTACCCCTAAAATTCCAAGATCTCTAAAATTACAACCTAGAGAGAACCTAGTGAGTGCAAATATATATATTATGTCAAAGTTCTTTTACAGGTATTGTAAACTTTCTAGTTGCTAAGTAACAGTGTGATGCTCTTTTTGTTAGAAAGGACAAAAGTCTTTTGTTGTGTGAAAAATGTATAACAAATGTGTCATTTAAGCCTACTTTTAAGTGTACAATTCAGTGGCATCAATTACACTTATAATGTTATACAGCCCACCACCATTTCAGACTTTCATCGCTGCAGTCGGAAGCTCTGCTCCCATTAGGCAATGCCTTACTGATCCTCCTGCACCACTCTAATCAGCCTTGTACTCTCACTGGATAGCTCCTGGATGTGGATCCACAGTGTTTGTACTGTGTATTTGACTTGATTCGTCTTTTCAGGTTTCAGCCCTTTTGTGCATGTATCAGAACTTCATTTCTTTGTTTGGCTGGATGATGTTCTTTTATCTGTATATACATCTTTTTTGTCCATTCACCTGGTCGTGGGCACTTGGGTTGCTTCTACTTTTTCAGGTATCATGAAGAATGCTACAGCGAACAGTGATGTTTAAGTGTCTGCTTAAGTTCCTATTCTCAATTTTTGGGGGTCTATACCCAAGAGTGAAATTGCTGGGTCATCTGGAAATTCTGTTTAATTTTTTGAAAAGCAAAGAAATCTTTAATAAACAGTGTGCCAGTACAAATAAGGATACTTTCCTCTTTTAAAAGATTGGTACTTTTGCAGTGTCCATGTAATTTTAAAAATTTCCTGCCATGGGCCAGAGGGTTGGCTCAGTGGTTCTGGCGCCTGCCTCACAGGTGCAAGGTCCTGAGTTCGATCCCCGGCAACCACATATAATGCTGGGCGTGGAGACACGCCCACCAACGATCAACACCGCATACCACAATGCGGGGCGTGGTGGCTCACGCCTGTCATCCCAGCATTCGGGAGGCAGAGACTGGAGGATTGCTGAGTTCGTGGCAGCTTTCCTGGGCACCATAGTGAACTCAGGGCCAGCCTGAACTACAAAGTGAGATCCTGTCTCAAAAGCAAAAAAAAAAAAAAATTTCCTGCCATGTTGCTTTATTTTTTTGTTAAGCTACAACTTCAGTCTATTAAACTTTAAAAATATGAAGTTACAGGAAAAAAATGAAATTTTCATGTCTGTAACTTGAATTAAGCCTGAATTGAAACCTAAGATGTAGACAAAAACAAATCAGTTTTCAAACCACATAATCAAGTTACTTTAGTTTTAAATCTTAAACATCTAAATCTTACATAACAGACCTACTTCTGTAAATCCAGGCACAGAGCATGAAAGAGGTGACCCAGAGTGGGCCGGGGTTGTAGGAATAGGAAAGCCGACGAGGCAGGAGCAGGAGAGGAGAGTGGTGATGGGACCCAGAACTCAATCGCTAAATTAAATACATGTGCTGGCTTCCAAATTAACCTTGTCGTTACATAATAATAACATGTAGGACTGATAAAATTTAGTTACTTTTGGAGAGATGACTAAAAGTGGTTTGGTGCCCTAGTAAATTCTGCTTTACTATGTTGCTATTACACAAAGGAAGGGGGATAATTTTTTATTACTGCCAGTCAAACATTAACTGGTGCCGACTGGTTTAGAAAAGTAGAGGGCATCATGAACAAGACAAGTGAAAAAATATTTTCTTAGTGTTCATACCAAAACTATTTCTAAGACAACCATCTCCTTCGAGTAATAATATCCAAGAAGAAACTATTTCTCTGAGTTTTAAGAATGAGGGGTTGTACCTTTCCTTAGTTAGCCTACTCCTAAAAGTGGTCAAGTTTTGAACTGCACCTAATCCGTAGATTTAAACTTGCCTTTGAATGAAACAAACCAGTCAGAGAAGTGGAACAGTAGAGGATTGTTGGGGGAAGCAAATATGAATCATCTTTTGTATATGTTTTTGTTATTCTCATTCCTTATTTGAAATAGGTTACAGAAACTCAATTTAAAAGGAAAAGTGTGATGGTAAAAACAAATGGAAACAAAGCTTATGAATACAGGGGAGTGGATGGAGGTGGTAGGGGCAGAGGAATGGGAAGAAATGAGAATCAAAATACTTCATATACAGGTACAAATTCTAAAGATTGATTGTGATCATAATGTATACTTAAAATGTACCAGTAAACTCAATAAAGGGGAAAAAATTTTAAAACTAAATTAGCAGTGTTTCTTAAGAATGTTATACTTGGGCCAGAGATTTAGCTCAGTGGTTCTGGCACCTGCCTCACAGCGCAAGGTCCTGAGTTCGATCCCCAGTAACCACGTACATGGTGACTCACGCCCACCAGCCATCAATACCACATACCACAGTGCTGGGCGTGGTGGCTCACGCCTGTAATCCCAGCACTCGGGAGGCAGAGACAGGAGGATTGTTGAGTTCCAGGTTTGCCTGGGCTCCATAGTGAGCTCAGGGCCAGCCTAAACTACAAAGTGAGACCCTGTCTCAAAAAAAAAAAAAAAGAATGTTATACTTTTGAAGTGTATTCATACTCTACCTATTGATTATAAGTGGACTGCTTAAAAGGGAACAAAAAGGAAGAAGAAAAAGAATGGTGGCTTCAATATTGAGGGATTTGTTTTGCTCGTGTACAGGGACTTTGAAAGGCTCATAGGTAGTTAAACAGTGTTACCAATGATCTAAGCTACATTGGGCTTTTCTTCTCCAGCCCTCAGCCTGCAGTTTTCCTTCTCAGATGCCAGTGTGTGTTGTAGAATAAGCATCTCATCTGCATTCCTGGAACCAAAAGGAAAGGCACAGGGCAGAAACCCCTGCGTGTACAGTTTCTTTACTTTGATAAAGAAGAGGACCCTTTGTGATCACCATGAATACATGCACGCACACACACAGGTGCACGCATGCCTCAGGCTGCAGTGGAGGATTGCTTTCCTGTCTTGATGAGGGAAAGAGACGAGGGAGAATGGGGTTGGAAGGCAGTGGTTACTGAGCAAATCGAGTTTTAATATTCATATTGCAAGACCTGGAGGATAAAGAGCATTTAAAACTTTGCCAATGTTATACTCATTTCTTTGTGCTCTACTATACTCATCACACTAGTGTTAAATCCCAAATCTGAGTTTAAAGAATATGAACATCTATTGGTTTTCTTTGGTAAGGTTTACATTTTATTAGGAAGATAAAACTTTAAATAATTCAAGGTGTTAACATTGTCAGATATTAGGGTAACTAATTACCATTCTTTATCTCTGGCAGCCAAAAGAGGTCCATGAAGCAGACATAAAAACGGCCTTCCACTTGTGGGTCCAGCAGTCTACTACCACCGTGCTTCCTTTGCTAATATCAGGAGAGGAGTTTATTAAACTGGAAATTAAAAATGGTAAATTTGTTATTCATTTTTCCCACTGAGATAATTGTGACATTGTAAATTGTTTTTCCAACTTGTGTCCCATGTGAAACACATTGATAATTGAATGCATTTTACATGCTGAAGAATGCCTTAAGTTTAAATATATTTGATAATTAAAATCATAAATTTCTTTCTCAGCCCTAATTCTCCATTGATTACTTTTTTATAGAGTTGAAAGAGTTTTCTCTGAGTATAGTTCACTGGGAAAAAGAAAAACAAAAGGAAAAAAATGTTTTTCTGCTGAGTACCAATCTGCTGCAGAAAACCACAGTACAAGTAACTATACACTATTCAATTTATTGAATATTTAATAAAACAATGTCATATGTGATTGGTAACATGTGAATGTCATTACAAGATCTTATAAAGTATTAGAAACTAATATACTAATGAATAAGGAATAACCTGATTTAAAATATTTTATTCTATAATCTTTTTACCTTTATAGATTTTTGACTTATTCTAAATTTAAAAATCAATGTCTTAGCACAATTAATTTTCAAGAATAAAGTTGATCATTAACTGGTGAATGAAAATTGTGATTTAAAACTTTCTTTTTAAAGCCAGTGGAAATAGTTTTAGGGATTTGATTTTGAAAATTCATATTTTTATATGCAATTTTTGGTTATTTTTTTTTTTTTTTGAGACAGGGTCTCACTTTGTAATTCAAGGTGGCTCTGAGCTCACTATGTAGTCCAGGCAAGCCTCGAACTCAGCAATCCTCCTGTCTCTGCCTCCTGAGTGCTGGGATGACAGGTGTGAGCCACCACGCCCGGCTGCAATTTTGTTATTTTAACAATTTTTAAATTTGCGACTCTTCACAAATCCTTTCTTCTGGATTTGTAAAAGTGGCCTTTTTAGAATATTATATTTTAGTGAGGATACTTCCTATTCTCCTTATGGAATTGCAGATTCACTAGTTATTTAAGATTTTGGTGGTGGTTTTTTTAGCCAGACATTGTTTCTTTTTTAATTATAAGAAAAGGAATACCATTCAGAGGAAACCTATTCAGAATTCTTAAAAAAAAAAAAAAGTAAATATGATACAAATCAAAATTGCAGATAAAGTTTGTGTAATGTATTAAGGAGATAATATTCTTTCTGCTCTTTGACCATAAATATTTGTTCTGTGGATGAGTAAATTGTTGTCATGGGTATTTTAAGTAATGACCTTGCATGTACAATTTATCTATTACTCTTTGTGTGATAGAATCAGTAGTTCAGTTTTCTTAGACCCAAGAAAAACAGGCAAAAGATGTAACTTCAAATTGTAAAACTAATTTTTCCTTGCTACCGTAGGTGCTTCTAGATCCTATGGTAAAAGAAGAAAACAGTGAGGAAATTGACTTTATTCTTCCTTTTTTAAAGCTGGACTCTTTGGGGTAAGAAGTTACAGCCAAACTAGCATGTTTAGAGATATGTTTGACATCATCTCTGGCAGCATTTCTATGTGAATATTAAAGTAGTATGAAAGTCAACAAATAATTTGCTAATGGATTAGGTTTTATGAAAGGATTTTACAGGTCGAATGGAAATTTCCCTGTCATCTTAGATAACTTGAGGTCTGAAGCTTATTAGAAACTTCATTTTGAGAATTAATTTGTGAGAAGAAAGCAACTAGGTAGAACCTGGATAATCTGTACATGAATAAAGCAGTAATTCTTACACCAAATAAGTATATTTTAGAGGTTAAATAAAAAATATTAGTTGAATGTTTTAAAATATTTCAAATTAAGTTATTCCTTCACTATTTTATTATTGTAACTGGGATTGTGTTTTCTCAACGTTTCAGACAAATCTGAAAACTTCTCTTAATTCCTTTAAACAAGAAGAGAATGTTATATGCATTAGCCCTTAGGATTCTTTAAAGAAGTTTTTTAAGGGTAGTAGTGATTTCATTTCTTATAACAGTCTAAATATTTTAGTAAAAGTGTATCGTTAGGGCTGGAGGGTTAGCTCAGTGGTTCCGGTGCCTTCCTCGCAAGCGCAAGGTCCTGAGTTTGATCCCCGGTAACCACATAGAATGCTGGGCGTGGAGACACGCCCACCAACAATCAACACCGCATACCACAATGCCGGACGTGGTGGCTCACGCCTGTAATCCCAACACTCGGGAGGCAGAGACAGGAGGATTGCTGAGTTCGCGGCGGCTTGCCTGGGCACCATATCTATCATGGGATTGTAGTCATAGGAAGTAGGTCGAAGTTCCTATTTGTATAATATATAGGTTGAAATAGGTTTCAGAGGTGCTGCTTAAGAGGAAGTAAGTCTTTACTTATGCTAGGCACATCACTTATGATTGGACTGATTACCAGACCAAGACTTTTTTGAGGGCAGAAACTGTATGTATGGAGGCAAATCCCTCGAGGAATCTCATTAGAGCACACTGTTGGTCAGTCCACATGTTTCAGTGCAATAAAACTCCCTTTAAAAGCTGTGAATCACGCCTGTAATCCCAGCACTCGGGAGGCAGAGACGGGAGGATTGCTGAGTTCGCGGCGGCTTGCCTGGGCACCATAGTGAGCTGAGGGCAAGCCTGAACTACAAAGCGAGACCCTGTCTCCAAAAAAACAAACAAAAAAAAAGCTGTGAATCAGGTACAGCATTTGACCATATACCTTTTCTCAAATAAAGAATTCCTAGAATTTTATTCTTTAAAATTCATTATGTGGACCCAGAAGGAAAGTTTCAGCATTTTAAATAAGACCTCATCCTCTTCCGTCTTTGACCACATCACAGTTCTTGTGTTTTCAGAGGCGTGACTTCCGTGGGCCAGGCTTTCATGGAGCACGTCACTCACAGCCTCCTGGGCCGCCCTCTGTCTCGGCAGTTCATGTCCCTTGTGGCAGGACTCAGGAACGGAGCCCTTCTGCTCACTGGAGGAAAGGTACCTGGTTGGATTACTCTTCACTGTTAACAACTTGCAGTTCTCTCTTGGATTCTGAGCTGAATTTTTCTTTTTTAGACTATTGATGATTGTTGATAAGATAGTTTGATTTTCAGTATTGGATTAGTCTTGGACACTGTGACAAAACTTACTTGATCACGGTATATTGTTCTTTATACATTACTGTGTTCCATTGGCTAGTGTTCTGTTGCAATTGTTTTGCATCTATGTTTATGAAAAATGTTAGTCTGAATTTTCTGTTTTTGTACTGTCTCTGTCTTCTTTTCCTAGTAGGGTAATGTTGGCTTCATGAAATGAGTTGGAAAATGTTACCCTCTCTGCTTTTCTTTGCAAGATCTTTTATACAATTGGTATTTTGGGGCTGGAGATTTAGGTCAGTGGTTCCGGTGCCTGCCCAGCAAGCACAGGGTCCCTGGTTCAATCCCCAGTAACCACATACAATAATACTGGGTGTGGTGACTCGTGCTCAAATACCACAGTGCCAGGTGTGGTGGCGCATGGCTGTAATCCCAGTACATGGGAGGCAGAGGCAAGAGGATTGCTGAGTTTGAGGCTTGCCTGGGCTACGTAGTGAGCTCAGGGCCAGCCTGAACCACAAAGCGAGACCCTGTCTCAAGAAAAAGATTAAATATCACACGGTTTCTCTTACATTAGACTTTTTGGAGATGGGAAGGGGGTCCAGGTTAGTGAGGAGTTGGGGGGAAGGGACTATAAATGATCAAGATCCACTAGATGTGTATACCAATTTCCCAAAAGAAATATTACTATATGTCATAAACATATAATTACATATTATTAATAATATATTACATATTATTACATATCATAAACATATAATTGAAAGTTTAAAAACAAATATTAGTGGCTGTTTTAACTAGCAAGATGTAAAAAGTAAATTTGTATTTTCAATCTGCACTATCATGAGCATCGGATATAGTCCACTTCTACCACATTTGCGTGGTAGAAAGGGCCAGATTTCGGAAACAGAATCCCACAGCAACAGACCAGCGCTACTTCCTGATAAGGGAGACGGGTTCTACAGCGATGAAACGGTCTCTGTGACTGAGTGTATCGAGAGCTCTGATGAAGCACCTGCTTTGTAGGGGAGTGGGAAATCCACCTTAGCCAGAGCAGTCTGCAGAGAGGTCTGCGACACCCTGGATGCCCACGTGGAGATCGTTGACTGCAAAGCTCTGAAAGGTACGCGTGCGGGAAACCCCTGCCAAAAGCCCTTCTCCAGTGGGCAGGAGCGTCGTGAGTGCTGTTAGTCTACTGAACACGTCACCTCATTCTTTAACTTTGTATCATAGTCTTTGAAAAATCCTTAGCAGTTTTAAGTCTTTGGCTTTCAGTGTTTTTGTTTTTGTTTTT
>PVIC010019064.1:0-30977 GCA_004025085.1 Thryonomys swinderianus | reverse complement strand
GGGGGGGGGGGCAGGCACCAGGCACGGAGGTTTAATGTGAAACATGTGAGCGGGCTCAGCTTACAGGTACGCGGCCGGCGGCGGCGGGGGTCGCAGTGCGGCGGCCTCGCCCATGCGGGTGGGTCCGCGCGGCCGCCCGGGAAACCCCACCCGGCGCGGAGAGCCGCCCGCGGAGCGGCCCGGCCAGGCGCCCCGCCCCGCAACCCGCGCAGCACAGCCCTGTTCCCGGGGCCTCGGCCTTGCGCCCCGAGCTTGCGACCCTGTCCCCGGGACCTGGAGCCCTCCCCCGGAAGGCGGCCGGGGTCCTCCCCTCGCCGAGGGCCGGCGCCCCGGGACTCCGCCCGCAGCGGCTGACGCGGGGCCCCGCCCTCCCCGCGCTCGCGGCCGTGGAGTGACAAAGCCGGCGTCGCGCCCCGGCGCTCGGGAGCCCAGCGGCTCGGGGGCGGGGGAGGCGGGCGGGCGGGCGGCCGCGCACAGGTTTCCGCAGACGGTTTCCTCGGCCTCGACGTCCTCGGAGGTGGGAAGGGAGAGATGGCTGGGGAAAGGCTCGGCCCAGAAATCGGCAGCCATTGTGTTTCCCGCTTGGGATTGGCGCGGTGGAAACAGCCCCCACCCCCGCAGGTTCAGCCCTGAACAGAAAAAGGGGGCGAAAGACTGTTGTCTTTTTCTTTTTTCTTTTTTCAGACCACTCTAACTTCCCTCTCCCGGGCTTCCTGGCCCCCTGCCCCGAGGATCCCTAGGAGGGGCGGCCCCAGCCTCCGAGCCCAGCCGATCCTGGGCGCTCCGCTAGGAGATCAGAGGCAACACGGGTTCGTGTTAAATGAACCTTCAGGCCTGGGGACAATGGCGCGGACCTCACACGGGGGCGCCGCGCCTTCCCCGGCGCTCGCCCCGCCGCTCCTTTATTCCACGTGGTGCACCCCGCTCCTACCGCCCGGCCCTCGGCCCGACGGGGGAGAGCCGACGCTCGCTAGGCGCTTTGAACGGAGGTGTGGGTTTTAATTTTTAAAAAGCATAATTGGAGAAGGGTTATTTTTTCCCCTTTGGTTGGGGGAGGGAGGAGGAAGGAGAAGAAGAAAAAATCAGGCGAAACACAACACATTTATCTATCAACCGCTAGACAAGACAAAGAGGTTTTAACAACAGTTTGAAAAGAGCGGCCTGTGAATGGTTACTATTCAATTTGTATTTTATTCCCCGCTGGTCATGGAATTGAGATCAGAAGAAAAAGTGAAAACACATGGCCGAGGTCAGGGGATCAGAGAACCACCACACACAGCAAAGGGAAGGGAACGCAATGGGAACTCGTGTGAAGAAATGGATTATATAAACAGAGCTTACGATCGCCTGCGCCCCATTATCCTATAATTTACCCCGCATGGGAGCATAGAAATATATTAAACTAGTGATAGGTTTTACCATTTCTTTACAACCCAGCCTCGTGCCAATCAAGCCTACTATATACTTTGAGACATGTTTAGAATTCTTGAACTAATGTGTTTATTTTAAATATCACAGGGAAATTATTACATCACCAGAAAATAATGCCAGAGCGGGGGTCTGCCGCCCTTTTGAAGTCCTGCTGCAAAGAAACATGATTTTAATTACATAATCACTTTGAAACTATAATTATACAATAAACGATGAGGATTAAGCGGGAAGTATAGAGTACATTAAAAATTGCTTAGGTCTTGAGAAAACAAACTGAACATGTAGGGGAAAAGAAAAAGATGAAATGCAAGGTCTTGGGGAGGGTTGATAAAACCTACCATGCCTAACTGAGCTGCGGTGGGGATGCACGCCTGGGGCTCTTCGCCTGGGCAAAGGGAGGGCACGAAGCAAGCCGGGTTGAGTAGCTGAGTTAAAAGCCAGTAAATCTGAGACAGAATCAAAGGAGTCTTCGAAAAAGGATGGTTCTGTGTGCATTTGTTAAGCTCTCTACGTGAAAATAAAGTTGCTTTGGGTTTATGAAAAGCATTTATATCAAAAACTGTCATTCATCAGGAGTGCCACAGGGAGGCTGAGTTGCCAAAGACTGTTTTGGGTTTGTTTTTGTTTTGTTTTATTTTTGCCCTTCTCTTCCAGGAATGAAGGCATCTAACACGAAGTCTAAATCTTATGGGTGCGCAGCTGACTAAACCAGTCTGTAAACAACCACGTGTCAGTGGCTCAGCACGCGCGCACTCTGGGCTTCCACCAGCTTTGGGGCCTCAGGCTCTTTTCCTGAAAGCCGCCCTCCTTTTCAATCTGCTTCTGTGTTTGCATTTCCGGTGAGGCCAAGGGCAGGCACAGGGTTTTCCTTTAAAATATAGAAACTCGGCTGGGGCCAGGTGGTACCAGCATGTGTCTCACTTCCTTCAGCTTCCAAGAGGCTCTAGAACTTCTATAGAGCTGGACACAGAAACCAGACAGGACGCTGGCCCTGCTTCCCTTTAGACCCTGCTTCCAGGCAATGCACTGGAGCCTGGGGATGGGGGTTCTAGGTTCTCATACGGAATCCCGAACTCTTCGGGAAGCACTTTAGAATCCTGGAATGAACTCCTGAGTAGTGACCACTGACTGATTACCTTTTGAAGGTGGTACCCATCATCAGGTCAGAGCGCAAAGCAGTCTTTAACTCAAGCCTCATCTTTAAAAGGCACGTGTGTAGGAGGCCACCGTGGGCAATATCGGATAGCCTCAGACCGCCTTCACTACCGCACAGCAAGGGCCTCAGATGCCTGTGGTGTGGGATCTGGGCACCTGGCCCGGCCACATTCCACATATACAGTGTTAACTGCTACTTTGCCAGTCGCGGGGGCGGGGGGGGGGGGTGTGGCGTAGCTCTTCAGTGCAAGCGGGTTCTCCAACTTTTTGTTCAAGCAGGAAATTATAATTGAAGTAGCATTGATGTGTAAATTCATGCTCAATTGGAAAGATGTTTCTCCAGGAGTTTAGATTTGAGGTGCTGGGAGAGACATGGGCTCCATGGTGGCTCCTAACTTTGCCCAGTTGGCCTGCAGTGCTCGGGGGAGACCTTCTTCTGCTTTTAATCCTTACTGTTAGGGTGCACTGCCTTCATCTGCGGCAGACCATCAACGACCAAGA
Source organism: Thryonomys swinderianus (assembly GCA_004025085.1). NCBI lineage: Eukaryota > Metazoa > Chordata > Mammalia > Rodentia > Thryonomyidae > Thryonomys > Thryonomys swinderianus. Next base: position 27,890 of record PVIC010019064.1, on the reverse strand, counting down.
GAAAGCCCAAGAGAAGTAAAATAGTTCATCTAGTGAGTCCCACTGTGAACATGTTTCTATTCTGCTTGTCTAAGCCTAGGATATAATTTATTCACTGCTCTTTTGAAAACAAAGATGCTGGCCTGGCCTGGCAGTGTTGATGAGCCACTTTCAAAATCCCCAAGGAAACGACCACTGAGTGTCTGAATTGCAACAAGCGAGTGTGTTTCTTTCCTGGGTAAAGGAGTGAAAGGGCCAAGGTTTAGATGATGACGGGGTGGGGGGGAATCTGGCTCTGCGGGAGTCACAGCAATACTAGTATTACTTTACCACCCTCCACAACACTTCTCTACAGTACCGCATTTGGTGCCGCAGCAGCAGCAGCAGCAGCAGCAGCAGCAGCAGCAGCAGCAGCAGCAGCAGCAGCAGCAGCAGCAGCAGGAGGGTGAGTACTGCAGAGCTTGACCGATAATATCCAGGGCTCACGGTGTTTAGCACACACTGCAGCACTGTGTTTACATTCAGTTCTTCCTCATCGCAACCTCGTATAAGTAACCGTTCTTATCCCAGTATTACAGATGAGCAATTGAGGCACGGGAAGAGGATCATTCAGTGTGCCATAAAAGGCCATGATGGGCCAGTTAGACTTTGAGACCTTGGCCAGGACACAATACCCTCCAAAGAAACTCAGACTGGGAGAATTCAGGGCTTCTAAGTGGTTCCAGCGACCCACCAGGATTGGAACCCTAGTCTAGTGGGTAGATCGAAGTCTGGGCAGAGCACAGCCCCTGAGCCCAGGGCCAAGGCCAAAAGAGCACCAGGACACTGGTATTTCCTCTACCGTGTACCGCAGTGCCCCGGGTAGCCTTTGTTTCCGAAGGTACATCAGAGGAAACACCAAGGTGGGGTGTCTGCCTGACCTCCCCACGGGGCCAGCCCGGAGCGGGAGGAGGCGCAGGGCACCAGGGATGGCAGGGCCTGCCAGGCTGTGAGGAGAGGCTGGGGTCAGTGGGGAGGCACTCAGCCCGCACCCCACACCCCAGCACGCTTGGTCCTGAGTGGGTCAGTGCTGGCTAAGAGCGCTCCTCTGCAGGTCTGCAGGCCTGGGCGCGCTTTTTGCTTCTCACGGAGGTGCACAGAGTCCAGGGCGGCCTTGATGGGGTGGCTCAACTCCAGTCGGAGCCAGAGTCTAGCTGAGGACAGGGAAAGGTCCCAGGGTCGCTCCTGAAGGACTGGTGATTGTAAACAATGGTCTGACACCATTTGCCTTCCTATTTCTTGGTGCCACCTGTGGACAGGGCCAGGCTCTTGGAAAGGGTAGGCCAAGGGACAGGAAGGTCTTTCCTGAAAATCCTGCTCAGTTTCCAGGCTACTGTGGGGAGGGTGCTTTGTGATTACTCGGCTCCCAGAGCAGCTAATTAATTACCTTCATGCTGATCCTTGCCTGGTGCTATGCTGAGGCTTTAGAGATGTTTGTCTATCTTGGCTGCATGTGAGGGTTGTTAAGGATGTTTTAAAAATATGATGCCCAGAGTAATAAAATCCTCATTTTTAGGGACAAGACCAAGACATCTTAAAAAAAAAAATTTTCCTAGATGATTCCAATGAAAAGCCATGTCTGAAAACCCCTGCCATAGAGAAATTCTCTCAGTCCTCACAGCTCCAGCCGGCTAATGCCTGATTCCTGGGTAACAAAATTGGACCTAGGTCAGGCCAGGTGTGGTGGCTCACGCCTGTGATCCCAGCACTCGGGAGACAGAGGCAGGAGGATTGCTGAGTTAGAGGCTTGCCTGGGCTACATAGTGAGCTCAGGGCCAGCCTGAACTACAAAGCGAGACCCTGTCTCAAAAAAAAAAAAAAAAAAATTGGACCTAGGTCAGTGCGTAAACAGTTTGTGTTCAGGCTCATGGGGTGGAGTCCTTCAGTTGCTTCCCCTTCCCCGAAAGTTTACCCTCTGGGGAGACACCCTCAGGTCACACCAGGAAGAGATAGGAAGACCACCAAAGCCCCAGTTTTAGGGCAGAGAACTAGCTCCACTCAGGGTCTTGAAAGAGAACAGGGCAGTAAGGGGCAAAAAGGAAAGAAGAGACTTAGTATCTTTGGGAAACAGGTCCCTGCATGACCCTGCACTCCAGCAAATGCCCTGGACTGTTGTCTGAAAAGGCGACTTGAGGAGAATCAAGCCCAGTTCAGTTTCCCTGGGGGAAGCCTAGAGCAGTCTTTTTTTTTTTTTTTTTTTTTTGAGACAGGGTCTCCATCAGGTTGGCCCTGAGTTCACTATGTAGCCCAGGCAAACTTCGAACTCAGCAGTCCTTCTGCCTTTGCCTCCTGAGTGCTGGGATTGCAGGTGTGAGTCACCACGCCCATGACTGTGTTACGTGATACTGATTGCTGGTGGACATGAGTCACCACACCCAGTATTGTTGTATGTGGTTACTGGGGGATCAAACCAGGGACCTTGTGCTTGCTAGGCAGGCTCTGAAACCAATGAGCTCGAGAAGTCTTAAAATGAGCACTGGCTTAGGAGTCAGGAAATACCTGAGCCATCATCTGGCGGTGTCATGGTGGACAAGTCACTCCATCTGTTCCTGCTATGTAAAATACCCTTGGATTGGATTTTCTCTAAAGCTGGCTCCTGCTCACAAATGTTATGGTTATTTCAATGCTGTATTCAAACTGGAAATATTGATGACAATGGTTCAGCATCTCTGTGATCTCTCACTTGCCTTCCATAGCTTCTCAAAAGGTAGAAACTATCATTTCCACTTTAATAATGAAGGAAACAGGCCTTGTGTTAATCTGAGCCCCTGGTAGTTTCTAGTCCTATCCTGGCAAGCTGTCCATACTCAGCCTCTCTGTCCATGTCCTTTAGATCCCTGTAGAGAGCTTTGGGGTACTTGGAGAAGGAAGGTACCCTTGGCAGAATGTGGGAAATAGTTCAAGCCCTTCCAAACACCCTACAGGAACTCTGGAGGTTAAGCAGTCAGAGCAGGTCTGTGTTCAGGAAGGGGGGGGGGGGGAGGAGGAATGGAGAATGAATCTTTTGAATCAAGCTTTTTTCACAGCCTGTCTTTTAATGAGTGTGATTCTTAGTGCACCAAACAGTCACTAGTTATATACAGTAAAAAGCTTCAGCAGTGTAGGGGCCAGAGTTTTGATTTATTATCCCAGAGGGCAGTTGTTATGGCCTGGATCTAAAAGGTCCTCCAGAGGCCATGTGCTGGGGCTTGGTTACCAGACGGTTGGTTTTTTTGGGAAGTGATCAGTTCATAGGAGCTCTAATTTTAACATCAGATTAATTGATTGATGGATTTACAATTTGATGGCAGTATTGAGAGGTAGTAAAAATTTAGGAGGCAAGGAGTAGCTGTGGGGGGTTGGTCATGGGAGCACGATCTTCGGGACTGTATTTTGTCTTTGGCCTTCATCTCTCCCCTCCCCTCCCCTCATATCCCCTCCTCTCCTCTCTGATCTTGATCTCTCATCTTTCTTTTTGGCTACCATGAGGTAATTAGCTTTCTTCCCCTATGAGTTCTTTGCCATAATGTTCAGCCTCACCTCAATAACCATGGACTGAAACCACCAAAATTGTAAACCACAATAAATCTTTCCCACTAATTTGTTCCTCTCAGTTATGTTGTTATGGTGACTGGAAGCTGACTAACACAGGTCCCAATGTGGGCATGTAAAGGAATCTCCACCTTAATCCTGCAGCTCTATATCTGCGTGCCTTCCATCTCAGTGTCTTAGTTTCTGACTATTCATTATAATACTTGGGGAGCTTTAAAAATATGAAGGCTCCTTCACTTATGATGGACTTATGTCTTTATGGATGTATCATAAGTTGAAAACATTTTAAGTGAAAAATGCACCAAATACATGTATCCTACTGATCATTTAGTTTAGCAGTACAATACACTAGAGTACTGGTAATTTCCCTCAAGATTGTGGGGTTGATGGAAAGCTGTGACTCTCTTTTTTAACTGAATTATTTATTGGTACATTTTATATACACATCATGACACACTCAACATTGAAAATTTGTATTAGTATATGACATGACTTAATTATCATTTTTCCCCTACCCACCATACAACCCTCACCCCTATATACATGTTTTCTTTCTTTGTTAACAGCATATTTTTTCTTTCCCCTGATTATTTACCCCTATCCTTTCCCTTTGAATATTTTCTATTTCACAATATCTATCATACATTCTACAACTCATTTGCATCTTCAGCTTCTCATACCAAGAAAAGATAAGGTATTTACACATCTGTGACCTATTTATTTCACTTAAGAGTATGTCCTCAAGGTACATCCATTTGAGTATAAATGGTATAAATAACTCAAACATATCATTCTTTATGGCAGAGTAATACTTTAATTTTTTAAAACACATCTTTTTTTTATCCAGTCTGCAGTTGATGGCATTTGGGTTGTTTCCAAGCTTTAGCTATCACAACTGAGCTGCTATGAACATGGGTGCACATATGTCACTATGATGTGAATCTTGTAATTCTTTCATGTATATCTCTTGCAGGGGAATAGCAGGGTCAAATGGGACCTGTAGTCCTAGATTTTTGAGGAATCTCCATACTGATCCCCACAGTGATTGCACTAGTCCACATTCCCACCAACAGTGGAGAAGGGTTCTTTTCTCCACAGCCTCTCCAGCATTTATCACTGATTAATTTCTCAAAGCAGCCATTCTTTATGGAGTGAGATGAAATCTCAATGTTTTCATATGCATCTCTCGAATGACCAGTGATGATGAGCATTTCTTCATGTGCTTCTTGGCTGCTTTTACTTCTTCCCCTCAAAAGTGTCTGTTCATTTCAGATGCCCACTTTTGAACTGGATCTTTAAATTGGAGGGGGCTCATTTTTTTTAGGCTCTTTATATATTCTAGATAGTAGCCCTTTGTCTGAGAAATAACTAGTAAAGGTTTTTTCCCATATTGTTGGTTGTCTTTTTGCTCTGCTGGTAGTTTTCCTTTGCTGTGCAGAAGATTTTTTTTACTAGGATGAGATTCCATTTGTTGATTCTTTCTGCTAGTTCTTATGCTATAGAGGTTTTGTTCATAACGTCTTTCCCTAAGCCAATGTCTCCAAGAATTCTACCTAACCTATTTTGCAGCAGGTTTAGTGTTTCTGTTTTAATGTTTAGGTTCCTAATTCACTTTGATTTTAGTTTAATGCTTGGTGAAAGAGATAGATCTATTAGTCTTTGGCAGATTAAAGCCTAGTTTTTCCAGCGCCATTTGTTAAAGAGGCTGTCTTTTCTCCATTGAGGATATTTGGCTCCTTTGTCAAAGATAAGGTGGTTTAGTGTGTCTGGAGTTGTTTCTGGATCTTCTAATCTATTCTACTGGTCTATGGGTCTGTTACTTTGCTAGTACCATGCAGTCTTCACAGTGGCTTTATAGTATAGTTTCAAGTTGGTGATCATAATACCCCCCCCCCACTAAGTCCTTGTTGCTTAGAATTGCTTTTGCTACTCTAGGCCTTTTGTGGTTCCAGATAAATTTTTGGATTATAGTTTCTAGATCTATGAAATATGTTGCTGGGATTTCATTCTGGATAGCATTGAATCTGTATAGTAGTTGTGTGAGTATAGTCATTTTGACAATATTGGTTCTTCCTACCCAGGAACAATGTCTTTCCATTTTCTGATATCTTCTTCAATCTCCTTTTGCAGAGTGCTGTAGTTTTTCAGGTGACTCACCTTTCTTGAGAGAGTATGAGACTACGCATTGCTACCCTAAGGAAAAGAACACAATGTTAAATTCAAAATACAGTTTCTACTGAATGCAAACTATTATAAAGTTGAAAAATGCTACATTGAGTCATAGTGAGTAAGGATCTTTTTGTAATCATGGCTGAGCCTATCCAGGCAGATTAAACTAGTAGCTTAAATGCTAAAACCTACACATAGGTATTTTTTTAGAAATGGCTGATTCTAACATGTGATGAGTTTAGAGAAATTTCTATAGATACTTATAGAGAGATCATGGAGAGGCCAGAGATCTGCTTGGAGTTTTAGAGAGACAAGTCCTGAAGATGCAAATCTGAGGTTGAAGCTCTGAGGATGCTTGTGAGGGCTCAGGGTAAGGCAGAAAGTTGGAGACAGCTCAAGGCAGAACCTCAGGGGAGCCCGACACCAGGAAGGTGTGGAGAGGCCATGAAAGGAGATGGAAGTGGAGGAGTTTGATATACGAAAGAAAAGTCAGGAGGGATGAACTAGGGTCAAGAGAGATGAATGTCATTTGTGGCCAGAGGGTTTAATAGTCCCACCATCATCAAGCAGCTGATTGAAAATGAAGACTGAAAAGTCTCTGTTACTTGGCACCTGAGAAGTCTTGGGTGGCTTTAGTGAGGAGAATGCAGTGGGGCAGGGAGCCACACCATGGCAGGGGAAGGAATTGGCAGTGAGCCCAGAGGGATGCTGACACTCCTTTCAGCAAGCCCAGGATGAAGCCCTGAGCACCTCCTCACCACTCACAGGAAATGTAAGGAATCTGGCTGCTACTTCTTTACTTTATAGGTATAGGACACGGCATGAGTTTGTGTGTTGTCCTTATACAAGGGCCACACTCCCCCTCTCTGTGTCTGTGTCTTTCTAATTTTAGCACGCATGCTGCCAAAAGCAAGCACTCGCTATCCTTTCTGATGCCTGGATGGAAATGAGGTTCTCCACCACAGACCCAGACACACACATATGCATGTGCACGCGCGCGTGCACACACACACACACACACACACCAGCATGCATGCGCTATACATACCAGGAGGAATCCAAACCCAAACTCAGAACCAGAATGTGAAAGCAATTTAAAACTTGCTTGATTATTCTCCAAATCGGTGTCGAACTCAGGGTAAAATGGTCTACTGCAGCCAGGTGGCAAATTAAGCAAAACCAGCCATGACTCCAGGCCACAAAAATCAGTGTAGAGGCTGCCAAGCCTTCGAGGCCTGACTTTGTCGCCTAACAGGAAACCCATGGAGAAAAACAACCTCTACTCCTCCCCCGGGAATGGTTGACCACTATAAGGAAACTCAGAGAGCCTACAATGAGAGAAAACCCACAAAAACATCAAAAAAGAAACAGAAGAACCCTTCTGTGAACAGCCCGTCACTGTAAATACTACCGAAGGCCTGGATGCTGCAGGAGACGCCGCATCTCTCTTTCTTCCCCAGCTCCCTCGGCAGAGACCGTGGGGCCCGGGCCACCCCCTCTGCCACTCCCTCTTCCCTACAGGGCCACCCCCCTTCACTCACAGTGACCCTGTCAAGAACCATTTGCACTAGAGGGCTGCTGGGTGGGACCCAGCAGGTTGCCAGGCTCTGTGTCCTGCTCTGCTGCCACTTGGCCTCAAGCAGAAGACAAGGACAAGGCTCAGTTGCAGCCCTGGACCCGGGCAGGGATGAATGGAAGCAGATAGAAGGGAAGCTCTCTGTCTTGAACTGGGTGTAGGTTTTAGGTCAGGTTAGGGAGGCTTTAGAATTTCTATGCCTTCTGTGTTGCTATTTTTTTTTAAAGTTGTTGCCTTGTTTTTTAAGGCAATGACAAGATTATGTCCAGTGAGTCCCTGTTGCCAGGCCCCAAAATACCTCCTTGCTATTCTCTCTCTCCTCAGGCAGTGGCCTGCAATTTTCCTCTTGCCCTGCAGCCACCACCATGCAATTTGCACCTCACTGACTTCCTGGCTAAGTCTCAGCTGTCTGGTCACTGCCCTGCCCTCCCTTAGAGAAGTGACCAGTGGCTGGCCCTGGTCAGCAGTTTGCTGGGTGAGCTCAGGGGCTGCATCTGATTGGCTGTTGGTGATGTGGAACATCTTTCTCAAATTCAGCTTCCGAGAGTCAGATGGAGGGGTGGAAGCTCGGGTGACACAAAATCACCATACTGCAGCTTTCTAAAACCCATGGCACGAAAGGAGCAGAGATGGTTTTGGACTTCTAAGCAGGCAAAAATGTGACATTTTACTTGTGACAGAGAAGGTGGCAGCATTGTGTGATTGATGCTGCTGTGCTCCAATTTTCTGCTCACTGAAGCGGTAAAGCGGCAATCCTGAACTCACTATAAAGCCAACCACTGGGCACGAGCACTTACTTCTAATCTACAAATAAAAAGCTTTTATTAGACCTTTCCTTCTCATTTCGCCTTAGATCGTAAACTGTTTTTCCCCAGCACTTGCCAAAAATGTAACTGTAGCAGATCGTGAAGTACTTTTGCAGGTGGCAATTAAACAACTGAGTTCTTCTCCCTCCATAATGAAGGGGTAGGGAGACTATATATAAGTGTTGAATAGATACCTCAAGTTCTTTATTTATGCTTCCTCATTCTCGAGGCAGGCTGGCCTAGTGAAAATACTCGCTTAGGATAGGTGGTAAAAGAACTAGTTTCTGGGATGAATTAATATGTGACCTCAGATAACTTATTTAGACTCTAGAAGCCCTGGCTTCCTAATCTAGAAAATGAGAGGGGTGGACTAGTTAATAGTGAAGGATGTTTGTTAGCTAATGGTCTAGGAATCCATGATTCTGTTGTGTAACAAAATATGCATTCACTTGCCTGAATTAAATAGGGTATGGTTTATAAGAAAAAATTTTGTCCACTAGGAGGTGGGTATTCTTTAATGAAGCTAGTATTTATTTAACAACATGCATGTCAGGCATACTGTCATCTCTGTGAAAGACAGAAAAATGAATACAGTTAAGTTTTTACTTTTACATATCTATGAAGATTAAAGTCCCTGTCAAACGTGGCAGGCATCTCTTTGAAAGCTAATGATGAATTGAGTGTGGAAACTTCTGCTGAGAGAGGACAAGTGGGACCCAAGCTCCTGCCCAAGCGATGGTTCTGACTCAGGTGTTTGACTCATCCATTCATTACATTTTTTTCAAAATCATCTTTGTCCAAATATCTTCAAATGAATTTATTTAGAAAATCTGCACAGTTCAAAACATGTGCAACTTATTGATCTTAAGTTGCTCAGCTTTTTTTGTGTGTGAGCATATGTGCAGGCAACCATAGGTATAGACACACATGCACATCGAATCACTTTAGATGCATGCACCTATTTGTGTTTTTCCAAAAATGTCCCTACCAGTATGCTTTCATTACTGCCTGCATGTTCACCTATTCAGCCGCAGCCACATGCTCCGTCAATTTCTTGCCAGGAAGTCTGCGGAGCTGGTGTCTGTGACAATGGTGCCCTCGCAAGATCTCTCTCTGCCACCAGCTCTTGGTCCAGAAGGCTGCTCACTGGCAAGGAACCTGCTACGATTAGTGACATTATGCAGAACCCATACCAAAGCAAAAACTATCGATTCCTTGTTAGAAAGTTATCAAAAATTTCAGGAAAACACAGCAGAACATTCAATCAAGTGCAGGGTCTTTCCAAGATTGCACATTTGAGAAACCCACCCTGCTTTCTATTTTCCCTTTTTCCTGACAAAGGGGATGCATTAGTGCCTGAAGGCTGAAGGTAGGACCCCCACCCCCACCCCATCCCACACTGCTGTGCTTCTAGGCCACTCCTTCAAGGCCACCATCAGTTTAACACCATCATTCCTATCTGCCAAGGAGAGGGCAGAAGGACAGGATGCATGGGGATGGCTCTTAGTATCAGAGGTCTTCAAGGATTATTAGAGGTCATATGTAGCCTCTTACTTTACCAGTGAAAAACAGACCCAGAAGGCCCATGATTATACCAAGAGAATGGAGCTCGTTAAAGTCAAAGTGGAGACTAAAGCTAGTCTTGACTGCTAACCCAAGGTACTTCCTGCTAACACATACATAGTCACACCTAATTCCCAAAGTCTCTGGTAAAGCAACCCATCTATTATGAAGAACATGTTTCTCATTTCTTTAGAATTTTCTAAAGTTCTAATCGCTTCTCGGCCTTTTGGCTAAGATCAAGTGTAGAATATTCTAAAGTTCTAGGAACGCCTTTTATTTTTCCTTTTTCTGGTGGAAGGTAAGGAAGGAGGACTTTCCTAGGGGTGAAGCTGCCAAACCTTCTAAGACTGTCGTCAGCATGTACACTTCTTAGGCCCTTGTCATGGTGACAGCTCTTTCCGTACAATCAGACCCTCAAGTTCCTCAAGCTCCACCACTTTGTCTTCCTGCAGTTTAAGGGTTGATACCTTGAGTGCTAATGGGTTTAGTTCCAGTCTGTAGGAACCTTAGAGCCTTCCAGAAAGCAATTGTGGAGGACAGGATGAGAGGGAAAAGGTAGATAAGGAATGTCCCTTCTTCAGACTCACAGAATCTCAGAACTCTGAATCTAGAAAGGATTTTAGATGCCGGGCCCAACTCCTTCATTCCAACTGGTGTCAGAGCCAAATTTGCTGGTGCCATATCCAACTGGCCAAAGTCCATGGCTCCTGACTTTCCTCCCAGTCTCGCTTTGCTGTCTTGTTAATGGTCAGCCTTCTGCACTTTTGACTTTAAAACCTTTAGGGCTTTTCATCCTTCCAAGGGCTCTTAATAAAGCAAATGCATGTCCCAGCAGCCTCTGTCTGAAAGGTAAGCTGCAGCCAGGTATCTTGGGCTAATGGAGAACACTGACCTTGGCTTCTAGGACCCCAGAGGCAAGCTGAGCTGGCAAACCACTAAAAACTCTGCTGCTAGGTTTGGTCCTGGGGGCAGGTGGTCTGTCTTGGGCTCTAGCTGAGCTGGGAAACCTCCCCTGTCTCACCTCTCCTCTCATTAACCTTTCTGATTCTGCCTGCAGACTTTCCACTTCCCTCTCTTCTGGCAGATTTGATGTCATCCTTCTGGGTCTGAGATTTTCCATGGCATACCCTTCCCTTAGCTGCCACCTCCATGCCTCCAGGGTGAATGTTCTGGCCAGAGAGTCTATGAAGTCTCCTGGCCACTGGAATGCATTCTAAAGGGCAGGAGAAGTATCACTGTGTTGCACAAGCCATGGTATGGGAGTGAGCATGGGTCTGCGAGCAGTCCCCTCACAGACAATGAGACTTTTATTTCTGGCCTGCCTCTGCTGGGAGTCTCTCTCCCACTCTCTTTCTTGGTTGGGTTTTGGTTTAAAGTTACCCTTTTAGGATTAACTTGGTGTTTTCTTTCCCATGCCACCGGGGAAGTTTCTGTTTCCGAAGCGGACCATACACAGACAAGTCAGTTAGTCAAAGGCCCTTGCTGGACCACAAGCGTTGGTGTTCAAAGACTTCTCTAAACCAGCCTGACAGACAGAGGCCAACCAAACTTCCCTTTTACTGTGTGGAAAGGCACACTGTGCCACAAGGTAATCTTAAAATTACTGTTCTTTACTGGAGATATGTAATTATAAGCAAGTGCCCCTCTATTCACTGGCCCCTAAGGTTTTTACAGAAGATTCTGGAAGAACTGCTTATGGGAGGAGGGCTGTATCTGTATCTTTAAGCAGATTTTCTTTTTTGTGCTTCATTTCTCTGCCTTCAGTCACCATGAACTCTAGGTATCAAGCACATCCTCATCTCCTTTTCTCTGAAACTCAAAAATGAAGTAAGTGAAATAATCAAAAAGTTTTTTGGTTCCTTGGAACTCAGTTATGAAGGCTAGTTTTTTTTTTTAAGAAATACTAAAAATTTTGGGAAGGAAAAGGCAGGGATCAGGATTTCTGTGAGGCTCTCTATGAACCCAAAGGCTTTAACCCATTGATGATGAAGGTTGAAATTTTTTGAATTTTTGCATGAAATTTCAATATGTTACCCAAAAAAATTCAAGGAAGAATTTGAAGAGAAGATTATTACAATTCATAGTTATATGGTATTTTAAAATATGGAACACCGAGCATAAAAAGGATTAATCTTGAGATTATGCTCTGGAGGTTTTATATGAAGATGGGTATAACCTTCCCCTAGCCATTCCTAGAGTCAAGTGGCTGGTTTTCTATTATTTTCTGCTTGGGGAAGCAGGGCCCTCATAATGTACTATGACCCAGAATTTACACCCAAAGCCTCAGCACTGGGGAGTTTTGTAGAATTTATCTCCTTGCAGGTGCCATAGTTCAATGTTAACCACACAATTACTTCATTCTCAGCCACATTCATACCATAAGAGCACATTAAGAACAAGGAGTATGTGCTGGCTTTCCATTACTGTGACAAAATACTTGAGAATAAGAACTGAAAGGTTTATTTTGGTTCACAGTTTCAAAAGGGGTGGAGCAAGATATAATCTCCAGTGCCACATCTTCTATGATCCACTCCCTTCAAGTGGACCCTATCTCTTAAGAGCCTATTCAGTATGTGATCCAGTCATCTCTCTAGGCTCCACCTATGAATATTGCTGCACTGGGAATCAAGCTCTCAATACACAGACACTTTGAGGACAGTTCATACTAAAACTGCAACAAAAGATTTCTCTCAGTATAACATTATCTTATTCTGGGATTTATAGTTTTACATACTTATCTTATTAACACAAAAGAAACACTTATTAAAAAGGCATTTAAGTAAACAAAATACATTCTTTTCACCCCTCCTCCCCATACCCTGCTCCCTAAGAGTAATGCCAGCTAATCCCCTTGATTTTTGTTTTTGTTTTTGTGGTACCAGGTATCTAGCTCAGGACCTCATGCTTGCCTGAAAGCACCATGCCCAGCCCTACACACTTGATTTACAGCCTTTCAAATTTCATACTTTCAATGATCCCAGTAAATCCTCTACAGCCAAGTTTTTGTTGATATATTTAGCTCTTGTTTTAAAATGAACTTTATCAAAATACATTTTTAAGCAATAAAATTCACCCATTTTAAGTACACACTTGGATGAGTTTTAATAAATGTATGCATCTTCATGATTAAACCATGACCTTGAACATTTTCTGACAACCACAAATTCCCAGATGTCCTTTGCTGGTGATTCCTATTCCCAGCCAAGATAACCATGGATCTGGCTTCTGCCATTATGTAATAGCTTTACCTTCACTAAAATTTCATCTGAGGAGAACCATGCTGTGTATCTTGTTTTATGCCTGTTTTCTTTTATCAGACATAAAGTTTCACTCGTGTTGTGCTAGGTGTCTGTAGTTAGTTATTTTCTATTGCTGAGTAGCAACCCACTACATAGATTTAACATAATTTGCTCACATTTGAGTTGTTTCCAGTTTCCAGTGATAGGGTATTGCCTGGAAAGTTGTTACATCATTGTTTTTAATCATGAGGAAGGTAGAGCAAATCCAAACTTAGTTCAGGTTTATGACTCAGAGCTTAGTAATTAGCAAACATATTTCTAAAGCAAACATTTTTATGTGAGCAAGAAGTACAGTTAGGCTAAATGTTGATTACAATGATGATAATTTTAACATTAAATACTTATGCAACCTTTCCAATTTATAGGCTCTATTTCCAGACATGATCTCCAGCCACTTAGTAAACTGATTTTATAAGCTCTTGGCTCATCATATGTTCTGTTCTGATCTGATCCCACTCCCTCCTATATGGTCCAAGAGGAGGGGTGAGCCTGACTTTGCTGGCCCCTGAACATGAGGAATTCTGCTAATAGTTTTACCCATGAAATACTGAACCATGAGCCACTTACACAGACCATTTAAGTCCTGATTTAGATGGAGTGCGAGGGAATTTAGTAACTACTCAAGAGGGCTGCTATATACATATCCATTAATTAAAAAGGATCTATTAAAATGAATCTTGAAAAAAATGTAAAGTAGATAGCACTAAAACATAGTTTGACTTATTTTGCTGACTTCATGCCGTAATTTTGATGATGGAAGACATGCCACCCAAAAGTAAAATAATCAAGCGCACTGGTAGAATAAACCTACACAGTTAAGCTATGATGTTGATGCTTCTAGCCAGGAATGCAATTTGCCCCTTGCTTGAATTATTCATTTCCTTTTTAATAGGTCACGCCTCATTGATTTAGCATTGGGCCAAGTGCAGTTATAGATTTGGTGAGGGGGAAGGAGGAGAAACAGAAAACAGAGAGAACTTTATGGCAATATGATGACCCTGCTTTATAGTATCCAAGTTTGTTGAGTGCTGAGAATAGTGCCACATCTTTTATTCTTTTCCTATTATGGAGAAATAAAGAACTTTCCCATGTTCATATATTTGAAATAATAATGAAATAAGCTGGAGAATTACAGCTTGTAATTCACACTGTTCGGTGAATACATTTTTATGCATGTCCCTGTGAGGAAATACCACAGTACATGTTTCATCACAAGGCCAAGGAAACTCCAGTGCAATGTGAAATACAGACAGTTCCTACATCTGTCAACAGAAAGAATAAGTTATCAAATAAACACTTTAATCACTTTAAAATATAATTTAAAAAAACCAGTTCCTTGAGGTGGTTAGAGTTCTCCTTAGAAGATTTATTTTCTTTGTCTAGATTGTTACATATCCACAGTAACAGTTATGATGAATTCACAGGGAAAACATCACATGGCCTTATCATATTAAATGAGATGGACAGATAGTTCTGAGATGAAGGTTAAGCTATTACAACTAATCTTGACAGAGATGTGGCACAGTCTTAGCTTCCAACTCTGACAGCAGTTGACTTAAAAATCCTCTTAGAATGTGGCCTTTTTTTCCACATATTACCTATCATGATGCAGTTCTTGGTTTACTCAAAAACTCACAAAGTAAGTATAATGCTCAGTAAGCATTTGTTATACAAATAAATATTGAGTCTGGTGTAATTCTTTTGTTTGTTTGTTTGTTTGTTTGTTTGTTTGTTTGTTTTGAGACAGGGTCTCACTTTGCAGTTCAGGCTGGCCCTGAGCTCACTCTGTAGCCCAGGCAAGCCTGGAACTCAGCAATCCTCCTGTCTCTGCCTCCCGAGTGCTGGGATTACAGGCGTGAGCCACCACACCCAGCCTGTTGTAATTCTTAACAGCTTGCTAATTTCTAAAATAGCATCTTAAAAATTGCCTGATGAGTAGAGATCATTGTATTAGAAGTCATAAAATCATGATGACCTTCAGAAATGGTGAACTGGTATAAACTTTGGTTTCTCTTTTGATAAAAAATTAGCACATTTTCCATTGAGTCATATGTTAGAGGGTTCATATTTTTAAGTGAGGTGTAAATTTCTTCAACTAAAAAAGTAATTTAAACTTTCTTTACCATGTTAAGCAATGCAGAAATGCCTAAATAATGCAAAATGTTACTCTCTTGATGCGTTTTTTTAATAAATGGAGTATTACTCTGCCACAAAGAATGACAAGATTCTTTCACTTATGTGTAAATGGATACACCTGGAGAACACACTAATAAGTGAAATAAATAGATCACAGATATGCAAATACCAGATCTTTTCTTTGTATGAGTACCTGTCGATATAAATGAGGTCTAGAACATATGATAATTTTTGTAAAATAGGAAATATCCAAAGAGAATTTCATGTAGGAATGTAATGAGGGGAAGGAATAAATATGATTCCGAAAGAAAATGAAAGAGCATGTATATAGGTGGTGGGGGTGGGGCTGGGTAGGGATGTGTGTAAAAATGAGAATTAACTTGTGTCATCTACTGGTACAAATTCCCCAATGTTGTGTGTGATTGTGAGCTGTATATAAAATGTACCAATAAAGAATTCAATTTAAAAAAAAAGTAAAACAAAAAAAATGTTACCCTCTTATCTGAAGTCAGCAGGTCCCCAGAGGCAACCATAATTAATACTATAAGATGGTTTTTTCTGTCTTTCCAAATGCACAGAAAATTTTAAACTTTTCAAGCCAAAAAATATTCATAGTACTGCTATCCATTATTATTGTAATAATAATTTTCTTTCTTCTCAGTGGGAATTTTTTCAGGTAATGTTTGGGCCAACCTTTAAAACAAAGGGTCTGTATCATTCAAGAATCCAGCCAGCTAACCTGTGCTGGGTTCTGGGATGCAGAAAAGCATGGGTCTCTACCTTCACTCTGGTTTCTCTGCATCCAGTTATCACCTGTCTCTTGAGCCTGGGGAACATGCATTTTATTTTATGGCTGAAGGATATGACTACAAACCTTTCTTTGGAGTACTTCAGCATAAATTCTAAAATGCAGTTAAACAGATACACTACCTAATAGGGATTTATTACTTATGATTTTTGTGCAACCCCATGGAAGCCATAAGATGTTTTTAATCTTTTAGCTTGAACTAGATTATTTTTTCCTACTAGTTATCTATTTTTTCCTACTAATTATCAGTGATCGGTAATAACATAGATTCTTAGTGTCTAGGGAGGTGATATGCAATCCTCTTGTGCCAAAGTTATCCCTAAATCGTACCACCAATCACAAGCAAAAACATTTCTCAGCATGAAGCCAGCCTGTTCCCATACATGAGAGACATACATTGTCCTGGCTTAGATAATGTTCTCAACACAGAAGGTCATCCTCAAACATAAGGTCTTAGAGAGGAAAGATAGATGCCTAAGGGTTTTCTAGTTCCTTAGTTTCCATACCAGGGGCTCTTACACTAGCACATACTTAAGTCTTTTATTGCCTGGCAACTTTGGTCCCAGAGCCCTGGAGCTTGCATTGTGTTAATCACCATCTAGGCCCCAGTAGCTTCCTCTTAAGAGAAAAGCCAAGCCTTGTGCTAAAGAAAATATGGAAGGAGGGCAATTTTTCAAGCACACTTCATCCCCTATATTCAAATGACTATGAGATATAGGCCAGCTGGGTCTCTCCCTTGAGGGTACTGGCTTAGTTAATCTGTCCTCCAGTCTCTTGTGGCATCCAGAGTTAACCAACCATCTGCAGGGCACAGAGGTTCCACTGAAGCTCAGCTCTGGTATCTTGCTGGCTGTCCACTGATCTTGCTTGGCCCAGATAGACTGTGTGGGCATTTGTACAGCTCCAAGCCAGAATGCTTCTGTCCAGTTCTTAATATCTTGCAAGAACCTTTGGAGCCCTAGCAATGAATGGCTTGAAAGACAAAGAAACATTTGCTGGGAACTGAACATAAACCTCTAGCAGGTGAATCAAGGCAATTTTTCAGGCCTGGTGGGGCTGGGCTAAGGTTGGAGTGCTTCCTGTGGAGAGACAGTCTCACCTGGTTCTGAACATCCCTGCACATCCCTGCTGAAGGTGAACTGAGTGCTAACAGTCTTCTGATCCAGAGTTGTGTCTGTATTAAGTCAGGTGGGTGATTGAGCAGGCCGGGTTGGCCACAGTGTGACTTCCATACTAAATAGTCAGGTAGAGAGCAGCTGAATTATTTACTACCTAATAGAAAAGGTGCAGAGCTCTAACCCTTGATTTTTGAGCTATGGCACAACTAACTACAAACAGAGTAGCCATCTGTGCCCACCCCCCTATGGGGCTATGGGGATGGGGAAGCCGTTTGGCTGCCTGTGTTTGTGTAAACTGCTGTGTTCTGAAGAGTAAAATGACTTCCACCTCACTGTCCTATAGTGTGTGGAAAGGCAACCCGGCTGCTTGGTTTATTAGCTTTCTGTTGCTGCTGTCATAACTATTGTAAATTTAGTGGCTTAAAACTGCATAAATTTATTGTCCTTCAGTTCTTGAGGTCAGAATCTGAAATGAGTCTTATGAAATAAAGTCTTAGCTTAGCCTATACTTTAAATGAGCCCATTTAATTTCCCACCTTCTAGATGCTGTCAGTTGTTCTTAGCTTACAAACCTTCCTGCCATCTTCAGAGAGCATTGCTCCAACCTTAGTTTCCATCATCTCCTTATTCTTCCTGACTTTGTCTTCCTATTACATAGAAACTTGTGATTACATTGGGCCCAATGTGCCATCTCAAGAGGTGTAATCACATCTGTAGAGCTCTTATTGTCATGTAAGGTAAAATATTCAAAAGGTCTGGGCATTAGGACACAGACAGATGTCTTTTGGTGGCCCTTATGCAGACTGCCACACCTGCTTAGTTGCCTCTTTTGAGTGTCATCATTTGCTGGTGATAAGAGCAATATCTTTAGCTCATACAAAATGAGGGACTCTGTTCTTCCCGATGTTACCGGAGCTCTAGAGGGTCCAGCTTGCTATTCCTGGGCCAAACCCAAGTGCCTGGTACTTCTAGAATGAAATTATACAAGGCCAAAGCACACTGTCTGATTTATTTGCCAATGATACCCAAAGGGTGCAGAGGTATGTCTTTTGCATCTAAAGAAGAGTAAACCAATTGTTGCAACAGAGTGGAGCAACTTTATGTTATGGCCGAGTGTTATAGCTGAGTATTACAGCCAAGTGCTGCAGACAAGTGCCATGGCTCAGGAAGCACTGCTGAGCTTTACAGCTCAGTGTGGCAGCTCTGGACTGTAGTTATTGAAGGCTTGAGAATCTAATGATCACTTGAAGAGGTGCACAAAAACATTTATTACACCACTGCTGGGTGCAGAGGAGTCTTTATTCGAATTTTAAGTGGTTTACCAGAAATGAGAGCCTCCGTATATAGGGTAGGACATAGAGGGTGGGCCTGCTCACTGAAGCAAGTGGACAGAGTAACAGAACATTCCTGAAGAAGAGGGGCAGCGTTAAAGAACATTCCTGAAATGTTACACAGTTAAAACAGTCAAGGAACATTTTAAAGCATTGGGCAGGAGGGCTTCCCCAAAACACAAACTTTTAAATATCTGGAACAAAACATTTTCTGCAAGATGAAACATAAAGGCAGGGCAAAAGCAAGGCAAGGGCCAATCTTATTGTATGATATTTCTCTATCACAATGTAAATATGTAAATCTACTTTTGTACCTATTAAAATAACATTTTTTTAAAAATCGGTGCTTAATACTTAACAGGTAGCTCAACCTTCCTGGAATATATTAAAAATTTTTATTTGATACAGAGGTGATTCTAGAACCAGACCCTATGAGAGTAAACAGAAATGCTGATACAAATTTTAAGCCTAAAGTGTTCACTGCAGCATTTATAGTAGTAAGGTGTTGGACACAATCTTCTGTCCGATAGTAAGATATTTCTTTAAAAATTATGGAACATCCATTTCCCTTGAAATTGTGTTCATGTTGGAAACCAAGTTTACACTTTTTTGTTATATGGGCAAATGCTAAAAAAATGAAGGTTACAAAATTATAAATAGATATAGTTTCAACTATGGTAATATAAGTACACATGAAACAACTACAGAGAAAAGTGCTAAATAATTAGCATCATTTAGTGTTTGAATAATCCTCTCAAGGAAGGATTTTAGATAGTTTTTATCCTCTAGATAGTTCTCAAAATACTCACATTCAATAACTATTATTCTTACAATCAAAAAATAAAATGTTTAAAAGTCAACCATACATGAAAAGTCTCTTAAAGTATCTAGCATCTGTCATTGTCTCTAGTCTAAGAACCACTGTATGTAGGGTGATTCTGGAATGATCACTTCAGGAAGCCTAACCCCCCACCCCCGTTTTTTGCCCTCTGGTAGTGCTGGGGTTGGACCTGGGGCCTCCAGTCAAGCACTGTGCCACTAAGGCACATTCTCAGTCAGAAGCTTTTTCTTGTTCTTTCAGGTGGCAGATTTCTCTGGGAAGGCGATTGAATGGGAAGTAAGGAGAAGTCAGGGAAAATGCCAAGATGGGATGTATCATTGGCACATCAGTCTAGAGCTCAGAGTTCCATGTCTTACTTAGGGGTGGAAGTGGGAAGATACAATGCAATTATAAAAACGTGGTCACTGACTCTGAAAAGGACTCAAATTACTGACAGCTTTAAGTAATCAATGCTATGCGAGCCATAATTACCCCAATATTATAAAAGTTTGGGTTTTTTAAACCACACATACACAACAAAAAACAGCTCTCCCAACTCTGCCTTTCTGTCTAGGTCCCTCTGGTTATATAACAAGAAAAGGACCCACTCAGGAATGAGTCACAGATGTCTCTGGTCGGTTTGCTTTGAAGTGGGTTCAACTCTATTTATCTGGTCCGTGGTTTGAAGATGGAGTGGAAGGATCTGGCAGCATAACAGTGCCCAGGCTCCAGAGAGGGGACAGAGCATCTGCTTGTGGGCACAAGTGCGTGAGGAAAGGGTTTGCCCTTGGCGAGTGCTGGTTCTCATCCTGACTGCTTGGGGGAGAGTGAGAGGTTGTGGCTCCTTGGTTCATTAGCCAGGGTTCTGCGCAGCTGGCCTGACACTTCCTGTCACACAGCTGGGCTGCGTGAAGACTGGGGCTCCAACATTGCCAAAGCTGATCCCCACTCAGTCCCTGGCCGCCAGGAAGGGCTTTGACCATCTTAGTGGGCAGGTCAAGTGGGGCCCTGGGGTTTAGCTCACCACGAACTTGGTATTTGTAGCTGTTGCTTTGTTCATTTTCTCTCAGGTACTTAATTATATCACTTCTCTAGTTTCTGAGAGGGACTCAAGAAGAGGTGTCACCTATTTGTGGAGAGTGAGCAGGGAAAGCGAGAATGGGCTCCAGGAGGGCTCTACAGTGACCTGGCTCAGGGGCTTCAGACACAGGTGGCCCTGGGTGAGCAGCACCCTAGAGGCAGGGGCTGGACAGGTACAATGCAGTATGAGGGCTGAGGTTCTGCAGACTTCAGGCTGCACACCTGCCCTGAAGACAAGCAAATCACTTCAAGAATAATTTTCAGGCCAAAGAAAACACAACTGAAGTGTTGGGTTTGGTCCAAGGGTCAGGAGGGTGACATTCTTGGGTGGCGCTGCCCCTTCAGGGCACAGACAGTAAGAAGATCCAGGGAGAGGACTCATCCAATTAGTGACCAGACAGGGCTAGAATCCAGGTTTCCTGGGGTTGGGGCCAAGGGCACTCTAGTCTGCATTTTTACTAAGAAACTGCTCTAGGCCTGCCTCTACACCATGTCCCGCAGTGGAGAATATGATAGCAGATGGACTAAAGATAATCATCTCACAAATTTCTACCCATCCTAGGAAACAGCCATACTGTTACCTCTAACATCATGAAACAATCCTTTCTTTCTTTATTTTTTTCTTATATACCGGGGATTGAACCCAGGATCTTTGCACTGAACTATATCCCCCAACTCTTTCTTAACCTTAAATTTTGAAACAGGGTCTAAGGGCTAAATTTCCCAGGCTAGGCTCAAACTTTCAGTCCTCCTGCCTCAGCCTACCAAAGCTCTAGGAGTATAGCTGTGCAACACCACATCCATCTACAATTTTCTTTTTTATTGTATTAAAACATTTTTATTAGTACATGGTCTTAACACATAGTACATTCATCATGGGATATTGGTACATATACAGACTTACTTCCTCTTCTTTCTACCCCCTTACCCCCCCATCCCCAACTCCACAGGGTTTACCTGCCTGTTCCTTCTCTTCTACTGTGCTCTTTAAATTCTTTGTAGTTTGGACTTCTTGCATTAGAGAAAATATTTAACCTTCTGTGGCTTATTTATTTCACTTAACTTTATAGTCTAAAGATCCACCCATTTTCTTACAAGTGACTCAATTACAGCCTTTATGGCTGAGTAGTACTTGGTTGTATATACTTACCACATTTTCTTTATCCATTCATCTGTTGATAGGCCTACTTCGGAACATCTTCGCATAGTCACTATTCTGTGCAGTGAACCCTGGAGTATCCTGATGTCTCTGTGTGTCTTAATGTCCTAATGGAAACTCCAAAGTTTCCTAATGTAGTCTTCTTACAATGACACTAATTACGTTAGATTAGGGCCTCATTTTAATCTAATCACCTCTTTAAAGAGGCCCCCCCCATCTCCAAATATAACCACATTCTGTAGTACAACACTGGGAATTAAGACTTCAACATACACTTTTGAATGGTGAGATGAGAGGACTCAGCCTATAACAATGGGTTTTACTTTAACATGCCTCGATGCTCAGAAGCACTCTCTCTGTCTTGCCTACACTTTAGGAGGAAGCTTTGCAGAGCCAGGATGAATGTGAGATTTCCTGGCATGTTTTTTCAAAGAGTGCCTTTAAAAACTGCTAACCACTTTATGAACCTTCTTGCCATATGCTGTGACATAGTTTTACCTCCAATTTGCATAGCAGAAAGCAGAGAAATGAATCAGTTTACTCAAGATGGTGGCTGATAAGTAGTAGAGTCTTTTGTTTTTTGGGTTTTTTTTGAGACTGTGTCTTGCTTTGTAGTTCAGGCTGGCCCTGAGCTCATAGCTCAGGCAAGCCTTGAACTCAGCAGTCCTCCTGCCTCTGCCTCCTCAGTGTGGGGATTACAGGTGTGAGCCACCACGCCTGGCACTGTGGTATGTGATACTGATTGTCAGTGGTCATGAGTCACCACACCTGGTATTGTATGTGGTTACCAGGAATCGAACCAGGGACCTTGCGTTTGCTAGGCAGGCACTGGCCCAAATGATAGAGTTTTAATGTAACTGAAGCAGATCATGATTTTAGGTACTATAATACACTTTTTTTTACAGAAGCCTTTTTTTAAATAAGGAAAGCAAGAGACAATCTTTTATTTCCCCAGGACTTTCTTACCGTGTGTGTGTGTGTGTGTGTGTGTGTGTGTGTGTGTCTTTTGAGGGGAGGTGGTAAACAACTTTTTGCTTTCTGGTCTGTTTTGTAAAGGTGATTCAGAAAATAGCTGAGTGATGAGCCACAATTAGGTCTTAGGTTTCAAAGATGAAAGCCCAGGTTGGGACAGGCTGGTCAATGACTGGCAGGGGAGAAACTGTGCTGGGAGCTTGAGGTTAAAATAGCAGCACGCCTGAGATACAGAGGTTTGGAAAGGGACTAGGTAAACAACATCCCAAGAGTAACAGAGACCTAGGCTCATGCAGGGAGTCCGTGCTGGCAGAACCAGATGTCCTATTCCACGGAAAGAGATCCTGACCTTTGTGACTCTGAGACCCTCAGTGTCAGCTCCAGAGACCGCACCTGCTACAGAAGGAAGAGGATTCTAGGGGGCCCTTCTGCAGGTTAATCATGGTCATCAACACAATTGGCCTGAGAGATTTACAAAGCACACGTAGAACTGTGACCTTTAGGACTACACTTGGTTCTTGACTTCTTTTCTGGCTCTTTCCCCCTTTCTGCTTTCCGGCTGCTATGATTTGAGCAGCTTTCCTCCACCACACCCACCCAACATGATGTGTGCACTTTTGAGCTCACTAAATTTAAGCTTCTGAAACTGTTAGCCAACAAAATTTTTTCCCCTTAAGTTGAATATATTAGGCATTTTGCCTCAACAACAAAAGAGCAATACTGTAAATTTATCCTCCTTCAAATGGACAATGACTTAGTACCAGTAAGTCCAAAGATTCTTACTCAATCAGTAGATGAGAATTTAGAAGAGCAGATGTATGTACCACATTTATTATATCTAGGAATATAGATGGGACCATTTCTCACAATTTGAACTGTTCGGAAACAATTCATATCTTATGTTTACTTTGTCTCCTCAGTTTTCCCCATTTTTCACACTGTAAGATCCCACACTGGGTATGATACATTAGTAAAGATTATACAGAAAGGGCTCAAGACTTGTACCAACCAACCCAGTCATTTTCTGGTCCCTTCTTATGACGTAGCTCATACACAAATGCCATGTATGCATTTGGCTGCCTTATCCTGGCTTTTTCCAAGCTATGAATTAGGCTCCTCCTAACTAGGAACCAGGACTTTCCTTTATCCTTTAATTCTCATGTTGTAGTGGTCAAAACAAGCCCACGACCTGGAAAACACTCATATGTGAAGAGCAATATGATCAAGTTTTGAGTGATCTTGTGGATGGACGTGATGAAAGAACTGACCTTATAATGGGCATAATTTCCAGCAACTGTGATTTGAGCACAAAACTGAAATGTTAGGTAGGAAGCATCATAATCAGTAATAGCCTGACACCTTTCTGCAGATGTGAGACAAGCTATGTCTTAGCTCTCACTGCACCTTTCTACCTTCTCTGTGCCTGGCCAGATCCTCCCCTGCTCTGTGAAGAGAGGACCCATTGGTAGAGTGTAAGATCTTTGAGTTTGGTCTTAGTACTGATCTTTAGGTAAATTCTTTGAGTGAATCACTTTGCCACGCTTACCTGTGTTTCTTTGATCTTGAAATGGGGAGGGCATTTACATGAAAGAATTTCTATGAGTACCAACAGGCTCAACTACAAATTATAACCCAAAATAAGAAGTGGATACTGAAAAATATTTTTAAAAGGATAATAACCAAAAATGTTTAAAAAGAAGCGATGTGAGTACAACCCTTCACAAACACATAAATTATTTCTGTTGATTACTATGAGAACATTATGTCTCCTAGGAATGGTGGACCATTTTAAATATGATTGAATTAAATCACTGTTTCCTAATTTTCCCTTTCATTAAATAAGAATGGTAGCCATATATATTTTAAGGGTTTGATTATTTGAACCTGCTTCATGTTCACATGATTTCATATAGCAATTGCTCTGCCCAGATATTACTCTAAGAACTTCACATGTTTATTTTATGAAATTATTATAATAACCCTATAAGATAGTCTGAGAGGTGCCATTGATGTCCTATGTGTATTTCCTCCCACAGTCCTTTATGATGCAGTCTGTTATGGCGGGCACTGGAAATTCTCTTACAGTTGATCGTCCTCCAACCACCTGCAGGAAAATACTCAGGTCACGAGTAAATGGGACATTGGGAGGATGGAGAGTGATGATGCTCAGAAACAGCTCCCCATCAAGTTGCTGAGGCAAGGCAGGGAGGCTCAGTGTCACAGCCAAATGCCATCGCTCTGAGACACAGCTGAGGGTCACAACTTTGGGTCACGGCTACTGCAGTTTGAAGTCTCCAAACTCCGAAGGTCATTTGAAGAGGTGAAGAAGAACCTTTTATTTTGCTGGCAGGCTCAGAGGCCTTTGTACTCTGAAGTCTGAGTGCTTCACCAGAAACTGTGCAACACAAGATGACTGTATTGAATTATAAAACAATACTGATATATGATTAAATAAAATACTATTTTTAACATTAATACTTAAAATAAATGATACTGTAAGTTATAATTGAATATTGGTAAATACCAAAATGAGTGCCATTGGAGCAGAGGTCAGTGCTTATGCAAACTGAATGACTAACCAGATTACAGACCCAGCACATGAATACCATGCTCACTTGACAATGAATGGATGTATCTAATATGTACGCTTATAATTCAATACACCATGTGCTGTAACAACGCACTACATGGACAGGAAATGCTCATTTAAGGAGAACTCTCACCTCTGGATAAAACTGGGGCCAATGGTTCCACAGGAAATAGGGTTGCATGAAATTCAGCCAAAATTTGAAGTTTAAAGCATTATGATGTTCCAAGAGATTACATAACTGTATTTGAATAAATGTAGGTTTCTGCACATGAATAAATATAGATTGCTCCACCTGAAAAGATAAAATGTCCCCTGAAAAGAAGCCCTGTTGTGTCCTTTGGAGTAAAAGTTAATATAAGATCTGATCTTACTTTCGGGGAAATGAAGCATGCAATGCTGTCAGACTTCTCAGCATTGCTTCAATAGTTCCCACAGAATTTTATATACATTTCCATTTTTATTCAGTTCTCTGTCATCAAGGTTTCCTCTTGGATCAGTGAATTATTTAGTTGGTTAATTTGTGACTGTTTGAAGGTTTTTCCCTTTATTTTTCTGTCATTGGATTATACTTTGATTCCATTGTAATTGAACACCACATTCTGTGTGGTTTAAATTCTCATAAATTTGTTGAGGTTTGTCTTATGGCCCAAGTATACTCTACCTTACTTACGTCAAATGCACACTTGAAAGAATGTGTATTCTACCATCATTAAGCATAATGTCTTATGAATATCAATTAAAGCCTATTGGTTGATATTCTTGCTTATTCTTGCTGATTGTGTGTACACATTCTATTAATTGTTAGGGCACTGAAGTGTCTAACTTTAATTGTGGACTTTTCTCTTTCCCTTCAGTTCTAATAGTTCTTGTTCCACACATTCTAGAATTCTGCTTTTTTGGTACATATGTATGTGAGATTGTTTCATTTTCTTATGGACTGACACTCTCTTCCTCACCCAATGTTCCACTCTAGTAATTTTGTTTGCTTTAGAGTCTCCCTATATTTTAGTCTTACCTGATTTAGTATTTTCTGTTTTCCTTTGGTTAGTTTTCAAGCTGTGTTTTCTATTCTTTTATTTCTTACCATTCTGTATCATTATATTTGAAGCAGATTTCTTTTTTTAATTTTAAGATTTTTAGCCGGGCATGGTGGCTCACACCTGTAATCCCAGCACTCGGGAGGCAGAGGCAGGAGGATTGCTGAGTTCAAGGCTTGCCTGGACTACATAGTGAGCTCAGAGCCAGCCTGAACTACAAAGTGAGACCCTGTCTCAAAAAAAAAAAAAAGATTTTTATTAGTACACACTAGTGATACACAATAATAGGCTTGTTTTGGCATATTGATACATACACATGATTATTTTCACCCACCCACTCTCTTTTCTTCCTTTCCCCTGATTCCCTTTTTGTTTCTAATAGTCTACCCTCTACTTACCTCTCCCTTCAAAAAACTTCCTCACAGGGCTGGGAATTTAGCTCAGTGGATCAGGCGTCTGCCTGGCAACTGCAAGGTCCTGAGATTGATCCTTGTTAACCACATACCACAAAGCTGAGGGTGGTACCTCGTACCTGTAATGCCAGCACTGGGGAGATAGAGGCAGGAGGACTGCTGTGAGTTCAAGGCTTGCCTGGGCTACATAATGAGTTTAGGGCCAGCCTGAACTCCAAAGCGAGACCCTGCCTTAAAAACAAAACAAAACAACAATAAAAACCACTTCCTCATATAAAAAACATGTAATATTTTACTTTCAGAGCCTAGTTTATTTGGAAGCACATTTCTTATAGAGAGAGCATAGCTAGGTCAAGTTTATTTTTAAAACATCCTATAATGACCTACCTCTTAAATGCTTTATATGGACCATTTACATTTAATACAATTATGGATAAATTAGGGTTTAAGACTCCCATTTTGTTTTTGTTTTCTCTGCTTTTTGTTTTTGCTATTTTTTCCAGCCTTCATGTAGATTATTTATCCTTCTTATAAATTTCCATTTGATTTATCTGTAGTGTTTATAAGTACATTTATTTGAATAAATTTACCAGTATAAATATCTTTACATAAGTTCACATACATGGTAGGTCACTATCTACTGTGTCATCATGTTACCAGTTCAAATGAGTTGTAAAGACTTCATACTCTGGTTTAATGTTTGTGCTTTCCAAACAATAAGTTGAGATTTAATTGCCATTCTGACAATCTTCAGAGACAGCGCCTTTCTGAGGTGTTTGGATCATCAGGGAGGCCTTGCTTCATGGGCTGATGCTGTCATTACAGGAGAGAGTTTGTTACTGCTGGGACATGTCATCCTTCGCATTCTTTTCCCTATGTCCTTCCACTGTATTATGATGCAGAACAAAGCTCTTACCGAAACTAGCACTTTAATGTTCAACTTCCCTGTTATAAAACTGTGAACCAGTGGATTTCTGTTTATTACAAATCACCCAATCTATGATGTCCTGGCATAACACCACAAAAGGACTAAAACCCTTTACCTCTCTTTATGTTCCTTTACCCTCCTCATTTATGCCGTTGTTACCTCAAATATTTCTCCTCTATAATTTAAAACCACACCAGATACTGTTGTAATTTTCCTTAACTATAAAAAAAGATTTAAAAACTCACAAAGGAAAGTGCCTTTTGTTACTTATATGCTTTCTTATCATGTTTTATTCCTCTGATGTTCCTTTTCTATTGTCTCTTTTTCTTACATAATTCCCTTTAGCCATTCTTTTAGAGTAGCTGTGCTAGTAACAAATTCTGTTAGTTTTCTGACCTCTGAGGATGTCTTGATTTCCCTACCATTACTGACAGATATTCTCACTGAGTATGAGATCTAGGTTGGCAGTTCTTTCCTCTCAGCACCAGAAAAAATATTAGGCCATTTCCATCTGATCATGGTTTCTGATGAGAAAT
>PVIC010019063.1:15122-31096 GCA_004025085.1 Thryonomys swinderianus | reverse complement strand
GCTTGCCAGGAATGGCCTCGTACTTTTCAGTTCCAGTGCATGAAAAGAGTTCTAACTGCCCTCCCCACAAATGAATGGCATTTTAATGCAGTGATCACTAGCAAACTTGATCCACTTAGAGTCTGAAGGGTTTTTTTGTTTCCATTTTTTTGAGATAGGTCTCACTGTGCAGTTTAGGCTGGCCTTGAACTCACTATGGAGCCAAGCTGGCCTCAAATTTGCAAGGATCCTCCTGCCTCAGCCTCCCAGGTGCTGGGATGAAAGTCAATTTGAACATTCTGTGCAGGCATTTGTTCTGCAAGGGGAACGTTGGGAAAGAGGAGAATGTATGGGATAGGAAAGTTTTGCTGCTCTCCATAATTTATTTACAGCAGAACAATATCTTATCCAGCAAAGAATCTCAAAGGGTTAAAATTTGACAAGACTTTGGGGGAAGTTCAGATGAACTGGAATACTTATCTTGGTCTGAGAACAGGCATTGAGTTTTAAAAGTCAACTGTTATTATTTTTATCTTGGAAATTTGCTTGTACTGCTATTATTATTTTACTGAGAGAGACATATACACATAGAAAAAGAACCAAGCATTATACTAAGATGATTTCCACATCTTTAATGAGGAATGAAGTCAAATGTCTCTCTGATGTTTAAAAGCGATTCCTGTCAACAGCCTGTTCATACCCTTCAAGCATTCTTTTTATGTCTCTGGATTTTGTTTTTTTTAGCCCTTTTATATCATCAAAGGTAATTTTTTCTATGCAGACATTTTTAATCATTTAATATTCTCTTTTATGATGTAAGAGTTTATGTCCTTTTCCACCCTGAGATCCTAAATAATTTTTCCAATGCTTTCCAATAATTTATGGGTTATACCTTCAAGCTAGCACGGGATGTAAAGGTGGCCTGGCTGTGGCGTCTGCCCCGCAGGGTCGGTTCGGCTGACTGGGGCTGGCGAGGGCCCTTCCCCCCTCACCACTCCGCGTGGGCCCCGAGGAGGAGGCCACCCCGTAGGGAGGACCACCTCCTCGGTCAGGACTAGAAGCTGTGCCCGCCCACCCCCACTCGAATCTCCAAACAAGCAAGCTCTTCAGTCTGGACTGTTTCTCCGTCTGAGGTTTGTTTTGATCTAGGAATTAACGAGAGACTCGGCTTCGCTTTTCTCCCGGTGGCCAGTTCTTCCAGCACCGCTTATGAACCAGTCCTTGCTCCCCACTGACCTGACTCCATCATTTCTGCCTTCCCTGCATTGCGATCTCTTTCAAGTTCCCTTTTGTGAGCCATAGGTTAAAATGCAGTCGTAGTCCAGCATCGACCTGTTTTAATTAGACAGCAGCTATAGTGAAGTCAAAGAGCCTATTAATTTTCTCCTCTCAGATTTGCAAAGGTAACCAAAGCTTACGTTTACTTGGCATTTGCAGTGAGTGAGCTTATGCGATTGTACTTTTTTTTTTTTTTAACTGGTTTTGACTCTTAAAATCCTTGATTTCAAATGATTCAACTTGATACATTCAAGAACTTTGCTAAGTACTTTATAGAGATGTGTTCACTGAAAATACACAACTCAGTCGCCAAAAACATTATCGTCCCATCTGTGGTGATGAGAAAGCGGGGACCTGCTTGTGTCACACAGCTGGAAGACGGCAGAGGGGAGGTTAAAGCTGACGGCTCTGGGAATTTAAATTAGATGCCCCAGCCTGTGCTTTTAACTACAGTGTTTTATAAACTC
Source organism: Thryonomys swinderianus (assembly GCA_004025085.1). Lineage (NCBI taxonomy): Eukaryota > Metazoa > Chordata > Mammalia > Rodentia > Thryonomyidae > Thryonomys > Thryonomys swinderianus. Next base: position 29,372 of record PVIC010019063.1, on the reverse strand, counting down.
TTTAAAAAGAAAAAGTGAGGGAAAAATGACAGTCAGCCCAACTGAAATGTTTCACTCTAAAATCCAATACAAGGAAAAGATACTGTTGCTTGTCTCCCAAATACCAATGGATGTATGAACCACAGGAATTAGGCCAGTGAAAGACTCCAATGGGTCCAAAACTGAAAGGAAGAAGAAAAATTATCTCCATTTGCAGGTGACATGATCACGAGTATGGAAAATCCTAAAGGCTCAACATGAGAAAAGTTAGAACTACTAAATGAATTTGGCAAAGTTTCTGTATAAATCATCATTTGAGGATCAATGGTGGGGTCAGACATCGTGACATATGCCTGCAATTTAGGAGGCTGAGGCAGGAGGGTCACTGCAGGTTTGAGGCCAGGCTAGGCTACATAGTGAGTTCAAGGCTAACTGATCTATATAGCAATTTTGAGGGGAAAAAATCAATTGTGGGGCTAAGAATGTAGTTCCGGGGCCGCAGGGTTAGCTCAGTGGTTCCAGCACCTGCCTCACAAGCACAAGGTCCTGAGTTCGATCCCTGGTAACCACATATAATGCTGGGTGTGGAGACTCACGCCACCAACAATCAACACCGCATACCACAGTGCTGGGCGTGGTGGCTCACGCCTGTCATCCCAGCACTCGGGAGGCAGAGGCAGGAGGATTGCTGATTTCGCAGCGGCTTGCCTGGGCTCCATAGTGAGCTCAGGGCCAGCATGAACTACAAAGCGAGACCCTGTCTCAAAAAAAAAAAAATATATCAAAGGCTTTAACATAAGACCTGAACCCTTAAAACTACTACCAGAAGTCAGACAAAGGGCTGGGGATTTAGCTCAGTAGTGCTGCACCTGCCTCACAAACACAGGTCTGGAGGATGATTCCTGGTAACACACACACACACACACACACACACACACACACACGTTTCTTTTTTTTTTTTTTTTTTTTGCTTTTTTGGAGACAGGGTCTCGCTTTGTAGTTCAGGCTGGCCCTGAGCTCACTATGGTGCCCAGGCAAGCCGCCGCGAACTCAGCAATCCTCCTGTCTCTGCCTCCCGAGTGCTGGGATTACAGGCGTGAGCCACCACGCCCAGCATTATATGTGGTAATTGGGGATCGAACTCAGGTCCTTGCGCTTGCAAGGCAGTCGCCGGAACCACTGAGCTAACCCTCCGGCCCACACACACGTTTCTTAATGTAACCAGACAAGGTCCAAAGAAATCCCCCAAAGGCAAAATTGAGACCTCAACTCAGCCCTGTAATCACTTGATGGACCTGTTAGTTACCTTGGTTTTGGTGGCTATTTCACAATGTGTATTTATGTCAAATCATCATGTTGTACTCTATACAGAAACTTAAAGTGTCGACTATACTTTAACAAACCTGGGAGGAAAAAATCAAGTACAACAATCTCTTCCACATAGTTATACAGACGTTGTTGACAGGCATTGTTGGCAAGAATATAGGAAAACACATACTCATTAAATGTATACATTGCCACAAATTTTCTATTAGATACTTCGCTAGTGTGCAGCAACATTCTAAATATACATACAGCAATCGAACTGCTTGACTTTATCCCAATCATCTAAGAAGAGTTCAGAAGCCTCCTTGAGAATATCTCCCTTTGTGTTGTCTATTATAGTAAAACACTGGTAATGACCTAGTTGTCCATCAACTGAGATCGATGGGATAAATTCTACTCCCTCCACTCAATGCAGTAGCATAGTGGCACATACTTCTATATCCTCAGAACTTAGGAGGCTGAGGCAGGTGGATCGCTGCGAATTTGAGGGCAAACTACCTTTGTGTGAACTGGAAGACAGAATCAGAGTAGTTGAGTTCATGACTCATTCGTAGAGTCTAAAAGACACTGTAGATGTCATTGTAGGTGCAGAGCATTTGGTTAATTTCAGTCTTCCTGTTTGTACCTTATCTCAAGGAAAAATCTGACCTGTCACTGCTAATGAATTTGAAGAGAAAGTAACTTGAAAGCAACTGACAACAAAACTCACACATGAACATTTTTATTCCACAATTATTCTTTGTGTTTGAAGTGGAGACTTGCTATTAAAACAGTCAATGGCTTCCTGCAGCGACATCAAAGGATTAGTATCTTTTATTGTTATCTGAGACGCCTATACTTTCTGTTCTTGCTGAAATGTGTATGGCCCACGTACAGAAGAATTTCAGGTTTTCTCCCTGAGTTGGAGATAGTTTACACTCGTTTCTCTGCTCTTGCTACTTGGCAACAGGAACTTGAAAACCACGGACTCCTGAGGGTGAAGCAGTGGCCCCGGCCGGTGTGGACGGGAGGAGGCTTCCCTGGGCCGGAGAGCTGACTGGGGCTCGGTGCCACACCAGCCTTCCTTCCACGCTTCCTCTGGGCCATATACTCACGCAAGGCATCAGGAGGTTCAGGGAATCTAGTTCCTCTGCAAATTAAAAAAAATATATCGTTGCGCCAGAGATTTAGCTCAGTGGTTCCGGCACCTGCCTCACAAGCACAAGGTCCTGAGTGCAAGGTCCTGAGTTCGATGCCAGTAACCACATACAGTGCTGGGCGTGGTGACTCATGCCCACCAACAATCAATACCACATACCACAGTACTTAATATTCATACTTGCTTGTAGTAAGACAGGAACCAGTTTCATAGCCCTGTCAGTACTGTGAACGTATTTTCCAATGAAATATCACTTTTAATGATTTTTTTTTTGAGACAGGGTCTCGCTTTGTAGTTCAGGCTGGCTCTGAGCTCACTATGTAGCCCAGGCAAGCCTTGAACTCACAGCAATCCTCCTGCCTCTGTCTCCCGAGTGCTGGGATGACAGGAGTGAGCCACCACGCTTGGCTAGGATGAGTATTACTTTAATGCAACATTTTAGCAAGTCAAAATTAATGCCAAAAAACCATCAACAAAGTTTTGAATTAAGACAGACCCTATCCCTGCTGGTGGTGGATGAAGGGTCTGGCAGCCGTGTTAGCATTATGGAGAATGAGGCCCTTTCTCTGAGGAGAGCGGGAGACACGCCGGGGTGACGGTTCCCCGGAGGCCTTGTCAGCTGCTACCTCACTCAGCGACCTCATCTTTTCTCCTGCACAGCAAATGAGCACTCTCGTCACGGCTTGGGATTCAGAGCCCGTGTGGGCCGCTGTGGCACGTTCTTAATGTCTCCACCTGTGGCCTCTGGTTTTATTTCAAAGGCTCTGTGAGCTCAAGTTTCAAATGGAGTTTATGGTGGCCTCACAAAAAGACCCTCGGGCCGGCTGGACAGTGGTGGTAATCTGTGGGGTCTTCGTTGCCACCAGAAAGAGAGAATTGATCTCACACCTGATGGCGGGGCCACTGTGGGCGGCGGCCGCGGGGTTGAGGGCGCTAAGGGACGCGGAAGTTAACGACCCGCTGCTCGCCTGTTGCGTGCTGGCCGTAGGTGGGAGGGAGCCTGAGCAGAGGGGCCTGTCATGCTGAGTCTCCCCTTCGGGTCTGTCGCCTTCCCTGGGGGACCAGGCCAGCCGTGACGGGCAGAAGGGCCGTGTGCTGGGGGTTGGTTTCCCTTTCCTCCCACAGATCCGTTTTCTGCCCCACCCTGTCCTGGGCTGCATGGACTTAATCCACACACACACCCGCGGTGCCCCCTTGCTGCTGGGCGGGGAGAGAGGAGGGACGAGCAGGAGCCCGAGGTGAGAGGGGCAGGTCAGGCCTCGGTCACCGGCTCCCTCTGTGTCAGAATCTCTGCTGTCCGTCCACGGCTTGAGCTGCCTCCTCTGTGCCCGGCCGCCCTCCCCACCCTGCATGCCAGGGGCCGAGGGTTCCGGCCCGGCTCCCTGGCCCGTGGCCAAATGGCCTTTTCCGAACCCCTCTGCTGGCTCCCTGTGGGCGGCGTCCGCCTCCGCCAGGCTGAAACAGCGCATCGGCGCACGTCCCCGGCTCTGCCTTGCGGTGGCAGCTGGCGTCTGCCCTGCTTTTCTGGCCCCGTTCTCAGAGGCCCCTGTGAGTGAGCTGCAGGAAGTTTAGGAGATGATTCCCATTCGCATCATCTCCGCCACTTCAGATGTAAAATATTTATTCAAGAGCGAGAAGCTGGGTCTCATTCCTGAGGACGTCCAGTCCCCGGCTGCCCTGGCCAGCATCCGGGCTGCGGGCCTGCGCCCAGCCCTGGGAGGGCAGGATTTCCAACCAGCCGGAGGCTCCGTCCCTCTGAAGTCCAGAGAATGACAGCTGGGGACCGGGGTGGCTCTGGCCTCGCCTGTGCGGTGTCCTAGCCCGAGTGCTGCCTGGGCCTGCAGAAGCTGCTCACTGAGCAGGCGGGTGTGCACAGGGTGCAGGCGGCACCGGCGGGCCCGGCCGACTCTGCCTGAGACCCGGAGGGCAGCGCCTGGGCCTCGGTTGCCCGACCTCAGCGGTCGTCTGGCTGGAAGGCCTCCTGGACAGGCTCTGGGGCCGCTCCCATCAGGACGCGGCCCTCGGCCTTCTTCCTTCCCCGGCTCCTTCTTCCTTTTCTCCTTCTCTTTCTTCCTCACCTCCCTCCCCCACTCCTTATTTCTCCTTATTTTCTCCTTTCTTCCGGCCTCTCATGATGGGGTTTCACTCTACAGGCTGGCCCCAAGCCTGTTATATACAGCAGGCTGGCTTTGAACTCGCTATCCTTTGCCTCGGCCACCAGAGTGCCACCACGCCCAGCTAGAATTTTCTAAAATAATTATCATGTGACTCAAAAGGAGTAGAGGGAGCCGGGTGTGGTGGCTCACACCTGTCATCCCAGCACTCGGGAGGCAGAGGCAGGAGAATTGCTGAGTTCGAGGCTTGCCTGGCCTACATGGTGAGCTCAGGGCCAGCCTGAACTAGAAAGCAACTGTCTCAAAAAAAAAAAAAGGAGTAGAGGGAAACCAGGTGCATGCGTTTCTTCCCCTGCTGTGAGCATCTTGCTTAATCCCAGTGCAGTATCAAAACCATGAAATTGGCACAATATGGGCCTGATTCAGATTTAATCAATTATACGAGCTGGGGGGGCTACAATATCAGCTGTGCAGATTCACCATAACCACCACCAGTATGAAATATGGAGCTCTTGCTCCATCGCAGTGTTTAATGGGATTTTAACAGAGCAAGTGTACTCCTGCAGTCCTCTAACAAGCCAGAAGGTCAGCGGGCCCGTTTCCTGTGCTTCATCACACCTAATAGAATGGGGACCGAGCAGCCGGCAGCGTCTTGTTCCCTGAGGACAGTCATAGACCGGAGGGGGCGTCACGTGACTGCGCTCAAGCCACGCAGCCCGGAGAGACGCAAAGCCGCGGTTCCCTCCCGTCGTCTCCCTCTTCCCGTCTCACCCTCTCCCGGCCCAGGTAGACAGCAAGGAGACGCCACAGTGTGGTAAGGCGCAGATGGGTTACAGCCTGACCCCCTGCTGTCGCCCCAAGCAGTGGGTCTACACGGCCCCTCTGCCCGTCCACAGAGAGGCAGTGAAATCTCCCACGTTTTCCGTGTGTCTAATCCAGGTTTTGTGTTTCTTTCGGTCTGGAGCGAGATGATAAAGTCACCTACCAAGAGCCTGCCAGGAAAACCAACCTCTGGTGAAATACTGGAAGTGTTTCCCGAATGTCAGGGGGAGCCCCGGCTTCCGGAGTGCCCTGGGGGGCAGTGGGGCAGAGGCAGGCGTGTGAAGTTCTCCTCTGAGTGCAGAAGACATTGTAAGGTGTTTGTTTTGCTTTGTTTCACTCCTTGGGGGCCTCATGCTCAGTAGTCCAGACTGGCCTTCTCCCTAGTCACCCAGGTTGTCCTTGAACTTGTGACCATCGGACACCGCTTCCTCCTCCCAAGAGCTGGGAATCCGGGTGTGCGTCACCATGTCGGGCTGGTTTTGAAGTTTTTACTACACAAACTTTGTTCCAGTCTGACCTCAAAACATTGCAGTTACTCTGAGGCGAGCCCATCTCACTACCACAGGGAAATCATTACCGGGACAGCGTGTGGCTGTTTTACCTAAAATACGCTCTTGCCACACGGAACGAGGGGCCAGTCTTTTATCTTCACTTTTCCAAGCAGATGCATACATGGCCGGCCAGTTCTGATGACTCAAGAGCAGTAGCCACAGTGCACCGTGAGGCTAACAGTCATCCTCTGCCCCTGGCTCTCTTTCGTGGTCCCTATGCCCGTCATCTGGTCTTCTCACTGGTCTTCTGGAGCATGATTCACAAGGTCTACAGAAAGACAATTCTTTCAGTCATGCATTCATTCAACAAACACTTGCTGAACACCTCGTATAGGATAGATCTTCAAAACGCTCAGAAAGGGTGAAAACCCAACTCTTGGTGCCCGATCCTGCGGCAACGATTGCCGCACAGTTCTAGTCAACGAGGCATTTCTGCACACGTTACTCTGCTGTGTTCAGCTGGTCATCAGACACTTAAAACTCTCAACCATGAAGCCCGTTCCACCCATCAGTCTCGAGAGCGGGAGGACTTGATTTCCTAACTCGGGCGCCACTTCACGAGGACCACCGTGGCCCTGAATTATTGCAAACATAGAGAGAGCGGCGTCTCCTCAGAGAGAGAGGTCTAGGAGAGATACCCTAGTGATAAGCAGCCATAACTGTAGGTGTTGATACCGTTGCAGAAGCGTCCTTAGAAACAGTACAGCGCACTGAGGGGCTTAACATGCTGCCATGGACAGTTCAATGCACAGGTGCCATAGCAACAGTTGCCCTGTAAATACATTAAACCTGGTAGGAAATGGGGCCAGGCTACTCCACCAAATGCGTGTTCCTTTCCAGTTCTGAGCATTTCTCAAAACTGTCTCCACTGGGTGGTCAGACAGTTTCATGCTCCATGCCTTAGGACAACCTGCAGAGTTCCTTGACCTGTTAAATTATTAACCAGGCTCAGAAAACAATAACACTAAATATTTCATTAGTAACAAGAAAAGCATCTTGAATACATGGTCATTCTAGACGCTGCAGGGCTAAAAAAAGAAAAATTGGGAAGAGAAGGTCAGTGTCACCTATTTTAAAACATGGGCGTTAGTACTGCATTTGCCAAAATGTGGTTTTCTGTTTTCATGTGTGCAGAATACCGTGACTGCTCTGCGTGTGGTTACGCCTGATACTGGCCATTTGAAACTTGTTCCCAGAGCTTGTATCTAGGGGTCAAGAAATTCAAGACCCAGTTTTGCTTTTCAGTCCATAGTGAATTAAATGAATGTTGAAAGCTCTTAATTTTAGAGATGATGGAAAAACGTGAGAAAGAAAGTGAGAAGGACCCTGTTTCCCTATGACTTCAAAAGAATCCTCTTGACATAATTCCATTCATCTGAGAAAACAATCCTGCTAGTCACATTATACATATTACACGTAATTACATTATTATGTATAATAAACTAATTTCTTAGTTACCTGTTTTATAGAAAGGGACCTCGGGCCTTGGGAAAAGAATTGTGTAAGAGTGGGGAAACCAGAAAGGCAGTCCTGGGTCTTCCAGCTCTGGTCTAGGTGGTGCTTCCCTTGAAACTTAAGGTACTTTCCTTCTGGTCTGAGTGGTCCCAGGGACTGTGTGATCCTACGTTCTGGCATCGTATCTTATCATCTGGTTTCCATGTCATTCTTGATTTTCTTCCTGTCTCTCTGACCCGCTTTCAGGCTTCTTTTTTAGTAGCCGCCTCCTCCCTCTTTCAACAGTTATTGGCCCTACGTCACCCATTTATTCTTCTGATTCTGTCCTTTCCCCCTGGGTACGTTCTTATGTCTTCAGCCACAAGCCACCCACAGTCAAGCTGCAAATCCGTAGCCTCTAATGCAAACCTCTCTCTGGCGTCCATGTGGCTCAAGGCCTTCTGGATGTTCGCGGGTGGGTGTCCTGTAAGAACTGTGAGTTCAGCGTGTTCAAAGCTGACCCCTCTTTGCCCTATTCTTCCTCTTCCTGCTCTTTCCGAATCCCAGTGGATGATGAATCCATCTAGTCAAATGCAGACAGGAAGCTGAGAAGCATCCAAGTTGCATCTCTCTGCTGCAGACCCTACATCCAAATGGGTAACTCCTGGTCACTGAAAATCCTTTCTCCAATCTACCTTTGCATTGTGCTTTCTCTTGTCCAAGTCACCTCTCTCAGGGGCAGGACCCCAGTCTCCTTCAGTGGTCTCCCCGACTTCCCACGGAACCCACGGCCACCCGTCACCGGCGCAGCTCTCCACGACAACCCTGTTAGATTGCAGCGGCTCTGTAGCATGGTGTCAAGTGTTCCCTCTCTACCTAGCCTCCCTTTGCTTACGCCAGCCTCACACACCTATCATCCTCCTCTGCAGCATTTTACAAGGGCTGATTGACAAAGGTAGCAAATGTTTAAATTTTCAAAACTTTATTACACCAGAGGACGCATCATTTATTTCCTTCACTTCAAACGCGCTTACCCCACTGTTCTTGCCACTTCCTGAAGCAGCTCTCCAAATCCTCTCATGTGTCTTTACAAGATGCGATCAAACATACAGTTTGATCTGCCGCCAGGTGCCACCCGGTGGTGGGGTGGCAGGCTGGTAACACGTTACAGTGTGTCCTCGTCCGCCCTGCTCACTGGACTGGCTCTGGGTCCCCAGCGTGGGTCCTGGCTCTTCCTCGAAGTCAAATCACCATGAAAGGTAAATGTTTTTGACCAGTTCAGGAGATAAAGGCAGATACAACAGCGCACCTAAGGTCACCCACAAAGAGGGCTCCAGAACTCCTGCAGAAAGTAGCAAGAATGAGGGGATGATTGTGTCACTTAGAAACAAACGTGTAGTCATCCTAGCCCATTCAGACTGCTGTAACAGAAGAGATCACCTGAGCTGGCATTTCTTTCCCACAGCTCTGGAGGCGAGGGCTGGCCGTGTGGCGAGGGCCTGTCTCTGGCTCCCAGATGACCGTAGCTGGCCACCTTCTTGCTGTGCCCCCGCACAGTGGAGGGGCTGGCTGGCTCTCCAGTATCGCTTTTACAAGGCTGTGGGTCTCACTGGGATCTAATCACCCCCCAGAGGCCCCGTCTCCTAATATCATCCCCTCTGAGGTTAGGATTTCAACACATGCAATTTGGGGAGAGACTTTCAGATCATAGCAAACGTTGACTGTAACTTAGATGTCTACGGAAATGCGGCAGTACAGACTGGAATGGGGGCGGGAAGGATGTGATGTCATTGCTTTCTTCAGCTTCCACTTTGACTTTCCCTTTTCCTGCCTGTGGTCTACCGGCTCCTCACCCTCTCCGTGGTGCGGTGAGGCGAGCCCAGGCCCAGAGCTGAGGAAAAGCTCGTTTCTCTTACAGCACAGAAAAAACTCCCATCACTAGTGCATCTCAACATCCAGTCCACAGGACTTCAGTGCTAGAGCTTGAAAAGTGAGGGTCAGTGCGCCCCAGGGATCTGCCCCGCAGATTTCAGAGGGGTAGAATCAGACGGGCAAGTTCTTGCACAGCACTCGGGAGACAATGACAGGTACACACAGAAACAGGTGTGCGAGGATGAAGCCCACGAAAGTGGACACTGAAAAGTACCACAAGCAGTGGAGTAGGTTGCATTGTGGAGCTGTCATCTTAGCTTCAGCACAAGCAGAAACACATCAGCACTACAGCAGTTCTTGGGGGACTACAGTCTTTAAGCGTGTGATGTATGTGTACCTTTCCCTGATGTGCATGTTTAACAAGTGAGAAAATTTTTTTTTTGTTTAGTACTTTGAAATGTCTAGCTATTTCTTCCTTCACTTGGGTTCCAGTGATAACTTTTACAGTGTTCCACAAACACTTCTTTGTTAACTTTAAATTTGTGTTTAAGCAGCCAGAGATTTAGTTCAGTGGTTTCAACACCTGCCTGGCAAGCACAAGGTCCTGAGTTCGATTCCCAGTACCATATACCACAGTGCCAGGGATGGTGGCTTGTACCTGTTATCCTAGCTCTCAGGAGGCAGAGGCAGGAGGATTGCTGAGTTCGAGGCTTGCCTGAAGTACATAATAAATTCAGGGCCAGCCTGAACCACAAAGCAAGACCCTGTCTCAAAAAAAAAAAAAAAAGAAGAAGAGATCAGAGTTGATCTCCCTACTCTGTCTCATAAGAAGACAGCCCTGGGCCAGAGGGTTAGCTCAGCAGTTCTGGCGCCTGCCTTGCAAGCGCAAGGTCATGAGTTCGATCCCCGGTGACCACATACAATGTTGGGCGTGGAGATTCATGCCCACCAGCAAACAATACCACATACCACAGTGCTGGGCGTGGTGGTTCACACCTGTAATCCCAGCACTTGAGAGGCAGAGACAGGAGGATTGCTGAGTTCAAGGCTTGCCTGGGCTACACAGTGAGCTCAGAGCCAGCCTGAACTACAAAGCAAGACCCTGTCTCCAAAAAAAAAAAAAAAGAAGAAGACAGCCCTGAGCAACCCAAGACAGACACTGTCCTTTTAGCGCTCAATGAACCTAACTCCTGTTTAGGTTCTATTTTTTTTTTTTTTTTGAGACAGGGTCTCGCTTTGCAGTTCAGGCTGGCCCTGAGCTCACTGTGTAGCCCAGGCAAGACTTGAGCTCAGCAATCCTCCTGCCTCTGCCTCCTGAGTACTGGGATTACAGGCGTGAGCCACCACGCCCGGTTTAGGTTCTATTTTTCCAAGGGAACCTATTGCTGGGTGCCTGCTTCCTCTAAACAGAGGTGAATAAAATTAAGTTATGCCTAAAATCTGTGTGTGTGTGTGTGTGTGTGTGTGGTGTTGTGTTGTGTTGTTTGGTACTAGAGATTGAACCCAGAACCTCTGAACATCCCCAGTACTTTTATGCTTTGAAACAGGGTCTCACTAAGCTGCTAAATCCTCAAGCTGGGCTCAAACTTGCCATCCTCCTGCCTCAGCCTCCCAAGTATAAAATGTGTTTTCTGCAAAAAAAAAAAAAAAAAAAAGTTTTGCAACAAAAGCCTGAAGGATAAGTGTGGTAGGCTGTTACATTCGTGCCCCTGATGAGCTGTCTTCCTTGTACAGCCCTCTCGCTTTGAATTTCAGTGCTCCGTGCGCCCTGCTGTAAACCATAGAATGAGGCAAAGGTGATTCTGTCTCCTTCATGGGCCAGATTTAAGCAGGCCTGGAAGCAGCGGCCTTCGCCTCTAGGTCAAGCTACCACTCTGAGGCCGCCAGGCTGCAAGAAAGCCCAGGCTAAGCTTTTGTATTTTGTCTCGTTGACCAAATCAAAGAACTTTGATGATGTTTTTTTTTCAATTAATCTTATTGGTACATTTTCTGTACACATTATGATCACAATCAACACTGAGAATTTGTACCAGTACATGACATGGCTTAATTCTTTTTTTTTCCCATTCCCCTGTCCACCCTACAACTCCCTACCCCTACATATATAAGCTGTATTTCCCCTTTTTTGGACCATCAAATTTTTCTTTCTCTTCTTTACTTAACCCTCCCCTCCCCTTTGCCCTTTGAATATTTTCTTACTTGGGTTTGGAGCAAGAAGGATTTAGGGGAGCGTAGTGTTTCTTACACACAAGAAAACGTGGCCTTGGGGCCGGAGGGTTAGCTCAGTGGTTCTGGTGCCTGCCTCGTAAGCGCAAGGTCCTGAGTTCGATCCCGGTAACCACATATAATGCTGGGCGTGGAGACACACCCACCAGCAATCAACACCACATACCACAGTGCCGGGTGTGGTGGCTCACGCCTGTAATCCCAGCACTTGGGAGGCAGAGACAGGAGGATTGCTGAGTTCGAGGCTTGCCTGGGCTACATAGTGAGCTGAGGGCCAGCCTGAACTACAAAGTGAGACCCTGTCTCAAAAAAAAAAAAAAGTTATGCTTTCTTCTTAAGTTTTCTTTTTTCTATCTGTAACAATTTTAAACTTTTGCCTGAGGCTGAGGGGTCCTGGGGAATGGGGGCCTTTAGTCTTAAACATGCGGCCGCACCGTGTGAACTGAGCTGGACTGGCCACCCTGCGAGCGGGGTTATCGCCCCACGGATTTCACGGCGGCCCCACCCAGGGTTTCTGACAGCACAAGAGTTGCCCAATCCTATTTCCCATAAAGTGCTTCCTGCATGCTAAGAACTTCAAACAGGTGGTCTCCTAAACAAGTTTCACTATCGTTTTCTGAAAACCATTTGTGCTAATTATATGTTACTGTAACGGAGGTTGTTTTTGTAGGAGCAGCTGTAAAAAGGAAGGCTAAAGACTCTCGGAAGGGAGGCGACACACAGGAAGCACACGCCAAACACCTCAGAGAGGCTGCCGTGACCCCGCCCAGCCCTTCGCTCGGGCCGGCAGCGGAGCTTTCCTTTCCGCGCATCACACCACAGTGTCCTTCTGGACCCCTCACCTCAGTGAGCTCTCAGAGACAAGGCTGCTACATGAAGTGTGACTGAAAAATACAGTGAGGGGGCCGAAAATTTGGCTCAGTGGTTCCAGCGCCTGCTTAACAAGTACAAGGTCCCTGGTTCATCCCGGTAACCACGTACAATACTGGGCGTGGTGACTCACACCCACCAGCAATCAGTACCACATACCACAGTGCTGGGTGTGGTGGCTCACGCCTGTAATCCCAGCACTTGGGGAGGCAGAGGCAGGAGGATTGCTGAGTTGGAGGCTTGCCTGTGCCACATAGTGAGCTCAGGGCCAGCCTGAACTACAAAGCCAGACCCTGTCTCAAAAAAAAAAAAAGAAAAGAAAAAAATACGGTGAAAGTTTAAATTGTTCTTTAATTTCTTCCAGTAAAAGACACGCTTCCTCAGAATATTCCCCTCACTTCCGGCGCACTGAGCCCACCGTTCTGGCAACCTGCTGGAGCAGCTGTCACAAGCATCTTTCTATGCACCGTGATGGCTGCACCAAAATTTGGAATCCATCTGAAACCTGAACCCGAGGTTGCACGGTGCCAGATCCAGTGAGTGAGGAGGGTAAGGACACGTTGTCACGTTTTTAAGAACTGCTTTTCCGCAGGACAGCTCTCAGCCGCAGCCTTCACTGCGTTTTTCTTTTTACAATTGAATTGTGTGTTGGTACATTCACTGTGCTGTTCTTGATCGCATCTCCTCAGGACATGAAAGAGGCGTCCAGAGCGGCCTCAGGAAGTGTCAGGAATGAGGAGCTCAGTGTGGTTCAAAGCAGGGAACAAAATGTCTTTTGCTGTAATAAATATTTTACATTTTATCATTCACTGTGTATTTTGATTGTCCTGCGTATTTATATGACAACACTTAGGAAACATGTGTTGGGTAATATCCTCTGGTTTTGCACATAGTTAATTGTCATGGGAACTTTGTCAGGTAGGTGCAGTGAGTGCTGCTCTTTTCCACGTGAGGACACTGAGGCCTGAAGTGGTTAAGCAGTTTGCAGAACTAGTAAGAGGCCAAGCTGGAATTTGAAACCAGACAATCTGGCTCCAGGATATATTTAATTATGGCACAATCCTGCTTGGTCTTTATTTATTGTATTTGCAACACTTAGCCTCATCCCTGGAATGAGATAGATCCCAAGTAAGTTAAGAAATGATCCCCACTTGTACAACTGTCACAGTTCAGTGCACATATGGAAACTTCTAATTTAAAGCACTGTCACACTTTTCAAGACATGTGTTAAATCATGCGTGGGATAAAGCAGCTGAACTCCAAGGTGGAAAACAGAGGCACAGTTCTCATACAATGATCAACTCTGTTTACTATGACTCTGTGTTTGACAAGTATGATGCTTGATATGCTCTCAGATTTTATGTGTTGGAAACTTGATCCCTAACTTCATGAGTATTTGGAGGGGGAAATAGTCACTTCTGGGAAGTGGACTAGGCTGTGGACTCTGTCCTCATGACTGGCCTAGTGGATTCACACAGGGACTGCTTCCTTAGAAAGCAAGCTCTCCCAGCTGCGCCTGCTGTGCAATGCCCCACACCACATCATCATTCATAAGGGCTGTGCTCTTGAACTCCTAGTTCCCAAAACCATGAGCTTAAAATCCTCTCTCCTCTGTAAGTTATCCAGTGTCAGGCATTTGTCATAGCAACAGAAAACAGACTAAGACAACAAGCCAACCTCAAATCAATAAGTCTTAGTTCAATAAATCTTTTTTTTTTCTTTTTTATTTTTTTGCTTTTTGGAGACAGGGTCTTGCTTTGTAGTTCAGGCTGGCCCTGAGCTCACTATGGTGCCCAGGCAAGCCGCCGCGAACTCAGCAATCCTCCCGTCTCTGCCTCCCGAGTGCTGGGATTACAGGCGTGAGCCACCACGCCCAGCATTATATGTGGTAACCGGGGATCGAACTCAGGTCCTTACG
>PVIC010019062.1:0-30969 GCA_004025085.1 Thryonomys swinderianus | reverse complement strand
GAAGGAGGGAAGAAAGAAGACAAGAAAAGACTAGGTTAAACTTTTTTTTTTGCTTTTTTGAGACAGGATCTCACGTTGTAGTTCAGGCTGGCCCTGAGCTCACTATGTAGCCCAGGCAAGCCTGGAACTCAGCAATCCTCCTGTCTCTGCCTCCCGAGTGCTGGGATGACAGGCGTGAGCCACCACGCCCGGCATTGTGTGCGGTGTTGATTGTTGGTGGGCGTGTCTCCACACCCAGCACTGTATGTGGTTACCGGGGATCGAACTCAGGTCCTTGCCCTTGCGAGGCAGGCGCCGGAACCACTGAGCTAACCCTCCGGCCCAAGACTAGGTTAAACTTTTACACGTCTCTTGCATTGAGGATGAGGCAAGTCCTTGAAATATCTCTATTACTGTTCCTCATGGTCACAAAACGGTCTCAAGAGTTCCTCAGCTAGGGTGTCAGTTCCCAAACTAGTCTTTGTGTAAACAGCCAAGGCCTAGAGGCTCCTCTCTGGAGAGGCCAAAGACATATGGCACAGTGAAAGTTTTAAAAATGGCTCTGAAACATCGTGAAGTAAATAAGCCAACAATTTGGCCACTTAAAATTCCTCTCATACCATCTCTAGTCAGCCTCTTTATCTGCCATTATTATGATGATTATAATTAAAATTCCATAGGTCAAGAGATTACTTCTATAAAGACAGAGCTCAACAGCGCTGCCCTTAGAAGTTTCAGGGAGCTTTCAAGTTGAGAAACAAATGAAATACAGCGTCTCTCAGTATCCACCCAGGATGGGCTCCAGGACTCTCTTCAGACACCAGAATCCGGGGGTGCTCCCCCAAGTCCCCGTGGACAGTGGCTTGGCATTTGCTGAAACGGACATACGTCTCCTGGCGCACTAATCATCCCTAGATGACATATTACCTAATCCAGTGTAGATGCTGTGCTGATAGTTGTAGCTATTGTTTAGGGAATAACGACAGAAAAAAGCCTGTCCACATTCAGTGCAGAGGCAAATGCTTTTCTACACAGTCTGACATGCGGCTGCAGATCCTGAGATGCAGTGAGCTGACCGCACTGACTCAGTCAGTCTCAGGAACACGGCTCCGGACTCCTGACCTCTGCTCTCCCGTCATTTTCCCATTTGCACAGCGGAAGTAGACATCCCCTCCGGGTCTTGCATCTTGCAATGTCAAATGTACTCTCTGCAGCTCTGGCATCTAAGTGATGCTAACGAAATAAACTCACCCTTTGGGCTCCTACCTTCCTGTCTACATACAGCACTGGTACCCTGAGCATGGCCAGGGACATGATTTGATCTTAATTCATTTTGAAATGTATCAAATCCTCCTCCCAGGGCTTCTGAGTTGCCAGGTCTTGTTTTTGGTTTCCTCCCACCCCCAGAGTCACCGACAGTGCCCATTTCATGAACTGCCTACGACGTCTTTGAGAACAGACACTGCGAATTAAGAAGGGTCAGTTGTTCCCTAAGAAACTCTCATCCTTTATCCTTTCTCTAATGTGCAAAATCTAGCGTCAAGCTGCCTACAAAACTATGTGAAATATGCCCCGCTTCCGTCTTGGGCCGAATGGGTGGAACACAGCCAAGGGCACAAATGCCCTTCTGCCCGGGTTCTGCGATGCCTGCTTAAAATCCCTGGTGCTCACAGCTGGCTTTTTGTTGCAGTGAAGGTAAAAGAGATTAGTATGCACTCAGCATTTCCATCCCGTCTCTCCACAGCCCACTGCTTTAAGGTTTATTGGGCGGAGCGGCCACTGTAAAGCAGACGCCCTCTGCTAAAGCAAAACACACTGTGCTCCTAATGCTCTCATACAAGCTTCTCTTTTTCTGCCTTCACTATTGTCCAGAAGGGAAATGAAGAGCTTCTCCTAGTCTATCTCATCAGCTCCTCTATTTATAACTCTCTTTCGGCTTCATAATAGACCTGCTCACAACGCAGCTTTTGTTCAGCCTCAACATCTCTAAGAATGAATTCCTTCCAGGGTTGCCAACTTTGGAATACTGCTGATGGAGAGGCCGCGGACTGTGCTGAAGGCCAACCTCGCTGTGCACCCTTCATTTAAAGGGGGGCACGGAGGAGGTCGGGGTGGTGCTGATGTCCGAAAGCCGCATCAGGTGACATGGAAACAGGTCCTGGCCCTGCACAAAGGTCCCGAGCGAAACTGTTCCGCGCCTCGTGGACGTTCGGTTTTTGTCCACACATTTGTGCTTCTTGGTATTTAGCATTTCACTTCCTGACAAATGT
Organism: Thryonomys swinderianus; assembly: GCA_004025085.1. Lineage (NCBI taxonomy): Eukaryota > Metazoa > Chordata > Mammalia > Rodentia > Thryonomyidae > Thryonomys > Thryonomys swinderianus. Next base: position 28,720 of record PVIC010019062.1, on the reverse strand, counting down.
CACAGAACCCCAACTTGCTCTCTCTTTCTCATTTAGAGGCTGCCTGTGGTCATCTGGCTTTTAAAAACTTCGCATTCCAAACCAGTCATTTTCCTTGTTTATACATTCAAAGAAACAGATGGTGAAAACCGCAGGGGGAAAGAGCCAACAAAATACAACCTCCTCTGGCTCCAGCATTCCCCGCGGACGGCAAGTCTAACTCACGTTGGTCCGAAAACGGCATTTCAGCGGGACCAGCATTTGCCATCTGGTCGGACTCGCCGGGGCACTTAGTGATCTGTGCAGCGGCCTGTGCGAGATCCAGGAGTCAGAGCTCGCGGACGGCCTCCGCTCGGCGCCTTCATGCCAGCTGCGTGTTCTGATGCAGAGGAAAGTGCTGACCGGGCTGTACCTCACCGAGTCTCCAGGCCTGCGGTTCATGAGAGCCTGCTCCTCCTGCCTGACGAGTACACAGCACACTGCGGCCGGGAGGACCTTTGCTGGGGGTTGGTACAGAGAGGCCTGGGAGGAGTCGCCGGGAAAAGGGCATCGGCAAACGAATTTTCTCAATGAAATAGTCAAGTTTTTCATTTCCTTTCCTCCTCCATTTGTTTTTCTTTTCAACATTCCTTTCATTCTACGCGTGCATTTATAGTTACAAGGGCTTAGCCTTAGGAATTACCAAACGGACCCCTCAATTCACTAGTGTTTTGTGGAAGAGGCTGAATGGCGAGGTCCTGGGGGACCCCGTGACCCTCAGTTGCTACTGTGACTTTGCACTTCAGATGTGGCTTTCACGCCTACACCCAGGAGGAATTCAGCCTCACGCGGATGTTACTCCAGCGTGCTGTTCTGGGCACAGAAAGGGAAAAGCTTTGAGACAAAGAGAGACAGCCTGTTGCTGCGTGTGATGGCTCAAGCCTGTAATCCCAGCAGTTCGGTAGGGGCTGAGGCAGGAGGATCGCCAGGAGGTCAAAGACAGCGTGGCTTATGAGTTCCAGGTCAGCCTGAGCTACACAGTGAGACTTTGTCTTCAAAACAAAACAAAACAGTGAAAAAGGGAAGACTGTTTTTGCTTTCCTTTTTTTTTTTTTATTTTTGAGACAGTGTCTCGCTTTGTAGTTTAGGCTGGCCCTCAGCTCACTATGTAGCCTAGGCAAGCCTGGAACTCAGCAATCCTCATGCCTCTGCCTCCTGAGTGCTGAGATTACAGGCGTGAACCACCACGTATGGCACTGTGGTGTGTGGTATTGATGGCTGGTGGGCGTGAGTCTCCATGCCCAGCACTGTATGTGGTTACCGGGATCGAACTCAGGGCCTTGCACTTGTGAGGCAGGCGCTGGAACCACTGAGCTAAATCTCCAGCCCCTGCTTTCCTGTTTTTTAAAAAAATTCTTTACCCACATTAATGAATTAATCAGTGAATGGGGTTCTGTGTGGTATTTCCATACATCTACAGAGCACAGAATGATCATTTAGGAAAGGAGAAATCCACTGAGTACATCTCCAAGGCTGGGCTCTGGCAGGATAGGATCAAAAGACCAAAGGTTGGGGTCACATTAATTCTTTAATCTGTTTACACAAAAACCAGAAAACAACCTTGGTTTGCCCCAACCCACAGTGTAATGATGTTTGATTCAGCACATCTGCAGCCTCAGATCTTGGCTCCAGGAGCTGTTCACAGAGGTGTCTGTAGGTTCTGTGCTTTCCAATACTCAACCTCAGATGGAAACTGCAGGGGAAAGAAAGCATCTGTGCCAACATACAGTTTTCCCTCGTCATTTCTTTACTCCTTAGACAAGGCAGCACAGAAGCTATTTACATAGCATTTATATTACAAGAGGTCCTGTAAGTCATCAAGAGATGATTTAAGGTTTACAGGAGGACGTGTGTAGGTTCTACACACAAATACTGCACAATTTTATATAGTGGATTGGAGCATCATGGATATTGGTACCCTTAGTCCTGGAACAAATCCCCAGAGAGCCCAAGGCTAATTTCACTTCTGTCTCAGAATACTGAGAGCCATGCATACTGAAAGGGAAGGGTCTAAAGACTGCATACCTGGGTAGCGGCAGGCAGGTGTGGGGCCAGACTGAACACCAAACTGTGGGGATCAATGGGCTGGGACAGAGGCCTTAGGGTTCTTCTCTGATGTCTCCCCCTTTGCCTGCGCTGCTACCTGCAAGTCTGCGGTCAGACATTTGCAAGGCCAAGCAAAGAGCGTGTGAGGGAAACAGCTGCATCTCAGCGCTGGGGAGAAAACACATCTACTGTCCTAGATGCTCTTCTTTCTCTCCTCATCTCCAAATTATTCTGTGTTCAGGCCACGCTGAACGTCCCCCTCCTGGGAAGCCTTTCCTTGACCCCGGACTTAACCCTCCTTCCTGTCACTCCCTTGGGCTGTCACCCACACACCTTGGATGGTACTTGTCACGCACGATTTCACTGTGTCAGAGTATCTCCTCTTTTGTCTCGGCACATTGGCATCACAGTCTGCTTCTTATTCCCATCGATAGAAAGAGCAAGGCTTCCCTGTGTCTTCTCTAGAGTAGATCTAGCTACACGTGTTCACTGAAGACGTTCAGAAAGTGAAGGATAACTCAAGGTCCTTCTTTTTCCTCCCTGGTGCTAAGTATTGCACTTAGGGCCTTTGCACTGAGCTAGGCTTTTTAGTTTTTATTTGAGACATGGCCTCAGACTGGACTCAGACTTGAGCGAACTGCCTGCCTTCAACTCCCAGAGTGCCGGGACTGAATGCCAGGGGAGGATGAGCGATCAGAAGCCTTAGGAGAAGGTATGGGCACCTGGGTGAGATGAGAGGCTAAGGGACCCTTGGGGAGCTTCCCTCTCACCAGATGTACCTGCACGTGTAATGAACACCTGGCTTCTTCTCAGCCACATGCCAGAAACCCACGGGAGAATGTTTTGGACAAAAGAAATGCAACAAACCCTGCTTTCTAAACTGATTCCAGAAGAAAACGCAACTTAAACGAATGAGTATTAAGCTTGCTTTAGTTCTGAGGACACATGACAGCCTCAGATCATGAGAAGCTATGTACCTGATGCCTCAGGACCACTGGTCTTTGGCTCACTGGGAGAACTAGGGCTGGAGGTGGGAGTGGTCGGCCACACATGGGGGCTTCAAGTGGGGTTAGATCCAAACCTGACTCTACCCTTTAATACTCGTGAGAACAAGACTGAGGTACTTGTTCTAATCTCTTTTCTCATTAGTAAATAGAAATAATATTACTTCATGGGCTATCTGAGGATTAAATGAGGTTAAGTACATATAATTCCTGGTATAGAGTCAACCTTTAAACCTCAGTTACAGCTATTACAATTGTCACCTGGGTCTTACGGAGTTTACCTTTGAATTTTTCCTTCCAGAAATGATGGGCCAGGTAATTCAAATTAACCACTCTGCTGAAGACAGCTTAAGAAGTGAAGAGAATATATATAAATGTATGTATTTGATGGGAGATACTAAGGATTGAACCCTGGACCTTTCAACTGAGCTACATCTCCAACCCTTTTCTATTTTTTGAGATAGGGACTTGGTATTTCACTAAAATGATCAAGTTGAGGGCTGGAGGGTTAGCTCAGTGGTTCCGGCACCTGCCTCGCAAGCGCAAGGTCCTGAGTTTGATCCCCGGTAACCACATATAATGCTGGGCATGGAGACACGCCCACCAACAATCAACACCGCATACCACAATGCTGGACGTGGTGGCTCACGCCTGTAATCCCAGCACTCGGGAGGCAGAGACAAGAGGATTGCTGAGTTCGCGGCGGCTTGCCTGGGCACCATAGTGAGCTCAGGGCCAGCCTGAACTACAAAGCGAGACCCTGTCTCAAAAAAAGCCAAAAAAAAAAAAAAAAAAAGATCAAGTTGAACTCTAGCTTGCAATGTTTCTTCTTTAGGATTCCAGGATGCTGAATGACAGCACCCCACTTAAACGATCTTTTCAATAACATCAGAGTTAAAGGGTAAAGGGTAGTAAAGAATTACCAGGTCAAACATCAGAGTAAAGGGTAGTAAAGAATTACCAGGTCAAAATTTGGAAGAGAAGAAGGAGTTCTGCTTTCCTCTAGGAATATCAGCTGATCTGAAATGTCTGAAACATTATGTTGTGTGTGTGTTTTTTAATAGTTTCTTTGAGTGTCGTGGTGTCCTGGACTTTATGAATCATCAAAGGAGTGTCCGCACCTAAGGCAGAGATTTGATGGAAGTCAACCCACCTTCCATAGGCTGTGGCTGGGCTGTAAGTTGTCAGGGTTGTCCACAACAACTACAAACGTGACATTCAATGTATGTGTGGCCGAGAGGCTGACAGAAGGAAACAAACTCTCCATGGAGATACAGAACATCTTATTATTTCTACAAAATTTAAAAGATAATCATGTCCAACGCACAATCAAAGCTAATGAAGACTATGGGAGACAAGTCAGATAGTAATCATCTCAAGCTTGCCTTCTGAGAGGATAAGAGAGCAGCCTGGGTCTCAGTACTCACAGATCTCACAGCGGTTTGGTTTCACAATGTTTCATGATGGAAACACAAATTTTCTTTGTGTTTCACGATGTTTCATGATGGAAACACAAATGGCTCTTCACAAATACACAAAGTGTGAATGTGAGGTCTACAAAGCACTGGGAGTAAATGACAGGAAACTTTGGTCCTTGATCACCATCAGTAGATTTCCTTGGATTGTTATTTTATGCTGGTCTCACTGGCACTGCCATTATTACCACTACACAAGACAGTGTGATGGGAAACCCAGGGAAAGTGTGCTTTTATCTATCTGACAGATGAGGTCATTTATCTAAGAGAAAGGCAGCGAGGCCCCAAACTCAGGACACAGTAGTGAAATTCTCATCAGATGAAGTTTTTTTGGTGGAAGGCCAAAAAAACAAGTTGCCACATGTAAGAGGACCTCTCCGAGAAGCAGGCCATGTACCCATCGCTTTGGAATACATGAGAGCAGAGCACTTTTTCTTGAAACAAATTCTGCTCATACGGTGTCACTTAAGCTGAGGTCTCAGCAAATCGGCTTCTTAGTGATGCATCTTTCCTGGGGGAGCCGCTTTACCTCACTAATGCAGAGCTAAGGTAGGGGATCGAGGCATGGATACTGGGGTGGGGTAGGCATGGCCTGCTAGTTGCAGAGATCCAGGACATGCACCCAAGCTCTGCACCTAGGACCAATCAGAGAATGCTATATTCACTTCTCTGGCATAGAATCAAGGAGGTTTTTGATAGGACAGTTGGATTTGATATAAAAACGGGAGATACAAAAGATAGCTGCCATTAGCCTCATGACCACTAAGCTCATTCAGTGCCTCGCTCTGCACACTGCAGAGTGGATTTCTTTCCCTATGTTTAATTGCCCCAAACTCACTCTACAGAACTTCTTTCTCTACTCCGAGTAAATGCAAAACCTCACTATCTTTTGCATGCTTCTTGTCCAGTTCTTTGTTGAGGACAGCAAGACCTGGAAGGATCCTTGGGAAAAACATAGTACCCCGGACCCTGGTAAGAGATCTGGCCAGGTGCTGGGACTGGGGTAAGGTACCAGCCATGTGCTTGTCAGGTGCATGCTGCCAGCTCAACAGAACACTGAGGGAAACAGGAAGTGGGCAGCCTTCTGTCAGCCATGAGGATTAATGCTCCTGCCTCAGGAGTGCCCAAGTCAGCCATGTTTCACTGTGCTTCCTTCAGATGCTAGGGTGTGGCTACTTTTCACAGTCTCGCATCTCTACTCTCTTCTGTTATGTTTCCTTCCCTCTCTGCATATGCTGCCAGCAACCATAAGAAAGGAGGACAAAAGACTGGAAGCTAAAAATGCTGGTCTCATACAAGCAGGGCTGAATAGCTGAGGTTACCAGAGGCTGGGAAGCAGGAGAGGAGAGGAACAGAAGGAGTACGTAATTGGGACATGGGTGCAGTTGGATGGGAAGAATAATTTCTAATGTTCTGAACAGCATAGTAGGGGAACTATGGTTGATGCTAAGTAATTGTATATTTCAAAAAGACTAGTAAAGAGGATTTCAAAGGTTCCTAACATGGAGAAATGATAAGTGGTGAAGCTGGTGGATGGATGTACCATTTACCCTGATATGATAAGTACACATTGTCTATAAGTATTGAAGTACCACACTGTACCCCAATAAATATGTAAAATTATTATATATTACTTAAAATACATGTGCTTCTTGGGAGGTGGAGACAGGAGGATTGCCGAGTTCCAGGTTTGCCTGAGCTACATAGTGAGCTCAGGGCCAGCCTGAACTACAAAGTGAGAGCCTGTCCAAAAACAAAAAAAACAAAAACAAAAACAACAACAACAACAACAAAAATAAACATGTGCTTTTAAAAGAGGACAAAAAAATCCTACTCTTTGAAAGGAAGAGCTTCATAGAGCAGATGAGAAACACACATGGTATGGGAAGAAAACAAGCACTGGCCATGTTCCAATATTATATTTCTATTCATAATTCTAATCTATCCATTCATCTATCTTTGTGCTTAGGGAAATGACAAAAATCACAAACTTTTTTTTATGACTTTAACAAAAATTTTTTAAAGCAATAAAAAATTCTCAGAAAGGTTTTCTTCCAAAGAATCATGACACACAAAAATTACAACAGCCCAGCCGTAGCTTGTGTAGTTCATCTCTGTGATTCAAGATTCTCTGTGTGTAAGTCTGCACTGACAAGCGATGGCCCACACTCCATAGTCCTTTGTCCCCGTAGCCTGCCTTGACCACCCAGCAGCAGAGCACACTCCTGGCCTGGGGAGAGCAGGAATATGTGTCACCAGATTCTGGGGACCTGCGCTAGGACCTAGCGGGAACCAGGCGCCCCAGGTGGAGCTTAGGAAGTACACCGGGTAATGGAAGAGAAGTTAAAAAGTATGTCCTGTATGTGACCTTGCCATTCACAGGGCCCAAGGCTGTCTGAACTCACAGTGTATTGCACTGATTAGCAGTCATGTCTTTGCTTTTTCTTGGCATACACAGAAAACAGAGTTAGACGGCTTCCAGCCTCTGTAGCCCTCCATCCCCCAGCTCTCGGATTTACTCATAATATCTCTCAGGGTTTTATGCATTAACAAGAATATTTAGGGTTCCCAAAGTGGTTATTAGAAAGCACTTATTTCATTTAAATATCCTCACAAAGTATTAACAGAATCACCACAGTATTTCTCACAACTTCTTTGTCTCAAATGAACTATTCGACCCTTTCCCTTTCAAAAGAATCCTAGGAAAAGATGGCCCACCCATTAGGATTGAGCTCTAGTTTTCAGAAAGTGCAAAGTTACAGAAGTTTATCTGTTTAAAATCTAAGATTACTACTTGCTTTTCTATGACCAGAGGAAAAGCCACACGTTGCCTGCCCTGGATTTATTAATTCTCTATAAATTCCTTCTGCCCAGCTTGGGTGTAGCAGTGAGCTCATTTATTTACTTGCATAGCAACAATATAATGAAAACTGACTCTGGCCTTAAAAATACACCCTCCCGGCCACCTCCAGGGTTAACCCTTCCCAGTGCTTCTCTGGGCTCATGGAGATTCTTTTAACCTCTCTAGTTCTGGGAGGTGATTTACTTTCTTTCAAACCATTTTGATGTCTGATTTTATGCCAGCGTTAAGCCTTTTGCGAGCCATGTCTAAATCACAGCCAGCTTCTTCCCCCAGAAAAGGAAAAAAAATCACAAATAACACTCAGAAGGGGAGTGGGGCTCTCGGGTCGCTTTCCTTTGACACAGCATTGTGAGGTAGCCACTCAGCACAAACAGTGCCCCGATTGTAGGCCCCTCGCATGGCTGCTGCTGCTCTCAGGAAGCTCTTTGTATGGTGAGTGCTAAAGCAATGTTTAGTTAGGGAGTGACCGGGCCTCAAAGAGCAGTGAGGGGCACTGGACATGAAAGAACACGACGGGAAGTGACATCGGGGTCCCTCAGGCCGCTGAGGTCTTTCTCAGGAAAGGCAGAGCTGGGTGCAGCACTGGACGGTTGGGTACAAAAAGCCACTTTTTATATTCCTCGGGACTGCAAGCTTCCTTTCAATGAAAACTGTAAGAGAACAAGCGCTTGGGCTCTGCTGATGCCCCAGTAAATTCCCTGTGCACTAAATCTAGACTCTGAAGTGGATCTGAAGATGGCTACAGATCTCCAACACTGGAGAAGAGGTAGGAGAGGGGAACTTGTGGACCCCGGAGCCAGTGGTACGGTTTCCTCCCAAAAGGAAGATTTCGCGTGGCTCAGTTGGGAGGAAGGATGCAGTGGCTGACAGGAGGCATCGCCAGCTCTAAAGGCGGCTGTCGTGCCTGGAGACAGCAGCCCCACAACGGGCCTCTGTCTGTGCAAGGAGATGAGACAGGACGATGGCAGAAGCACCGAGGCCCAGGGTCGGTGCTTTCTTAGCCCTTGGTAGCAGCCCGGGTGAGAGATTTCCTTCATGGGGCAGGACCTAGTAGGAGAGAATCAGAGCAGGACACCTGGGTCATAGACTTTCAGCAAAGCCCACGTGGGGGAATCAGGCTTCCCTTCGCCGCCGCACACCTGAGGGACCTAAGGCATGGGCAGGTGACAAAGAGCGAGGAGGCTACTCAGCCGAGCTCTCTGGTCCGCCGGCCCAGCTGCCAACGAGCCTTTCCTCAGTGTCCTGTCACCCACGGCCACGCGAGCACCGCACATTAGATGTTTGCTAGAAGAAACTCACTGCATTTTAAATGTTACAAATAGCCCCCCGCAAAAAAGGTCACTTCCCTACATGTGAAGTAGTTGGAAAACGGGGCATCTTCAGTTTTGAGGTGCACACCCCTCCCCAGCCAACCCACTGTGATTAAATGAAGTTATTCACTTGAAGCAATGCAAAGCCATTTGAAATGATGGTATTTCCACAGAGCAGAGGAAACTAACATGGCCATATTCTCAGCAGTTTTCCCCGTCGGTGACCACATGAGCTATTCAGGACTTCTGGATCAACCTGAAGCCCGCCCCCCACAGGTCCACAGCTGGAATTCTCTCTCTCTCTCTCTCTCTCTCTCTCTTTGAGGCAGGGTCTTGCTTTGTAGTTCAGGCTGGCCCTGAGCTCACTATGTGGCCCAGGCAAGCCTAGAACTCAGCAATCCTCCTGATTCTGCCTCCTGAGTGCTGGGATGACAGGCATGAGCCACTATGCCCAGCACTGTGGTATATGGTAGTGATTGCTGGGGGGCGGGAGTCACCACAGCCAGTATTGTTGTATGTGGTTATCGGGGATTGAACCAGGGACCTTGTGCTTGCTAGCAGGCACTGGAATCACTGAGCTTAATCTCCAGCCCTGGATTTCCAGGGTTTCTTAACCCAGAGTCCTTCAGCATTTCTGCTACTCCCTGGATCTGTCGTGGGCGCCTTCTGCAGTGAATAATTCTTCCGGCCAACAGGGTGGTTTTTAAGAGGCCAGGATTCTGGGAGCTGGGATGGCTCGCATCTCAGTGGGAGCATGAGCCAGGAGCAGGGATGCAGACATCACCGGAGCTAGAGTTGGATGGGTGTGGGGTCCAAGACCAATGTGGTTCTTGCTAGAGGCAGCAGGTTTGCCTAGTGTGTCACACACGCCTCGTGAGGAGCAGATGAGATCACACACAGAGCATGCCTATCACGGAGCGAGGCTCAGAGGCATTTGAAGGTCACCCCTCTACTCTAGATCTAACATGATGTTACAGAAAGAGGTGGAAGCAGTGAATAACTTAGCACCACTAAAGGTCACGCAGTCAATTGCCAGTAAAATTGTGAGCCAAAACAATTCAAAGAAATAGCTGATTTAATCACGCCACACTTAAGAAAACCAGATATGAAGCAGGTGTTGTGGCACATGCCTATAATCCTCAGAGCAGAGGCTGAGGCAGGAGGATCACAAGTTCAAGGCCAGCCTGGTTAGCCATCATGCCAAATAAAAAACAAAAGGGGCTGGGGAAGTAGCTCAGTGGTGAAGTTCCCCTGGGTTGGATCCTCAGTACTGAGAAAGGCAGAGAGTCAAATACACAAATTATTCATATAAATTAAATGTAATCGTGGAGATGGGAAAGGCTTCTTTGTGTCACAGAGAGGGGCAGCGTGGGTCCCTCTAAAGAGTGGACCCCAAATGCTGCTGGAGTCGGGTCTGACTTTCCATGCAGACTCACCGTCCCGTGCCTGTCACACCTGCACCTTGCACACAGGCACGGCACCTCTCCAGGTGCTGTCTTGACAGCTGGGGAGAGCTCAGCTCTTGAGATCCAGTGCTTCTGATTTTTTTGACGATCTTTGGTTCTGCATTTTGGACACTACACTCAGGCAAGCCTGCTTTTAAAGATGTGTTCCACCAACAATCTGTCTCCGTGTCATCACTGGATGAATAAGCAGACTTACTCTTTTCTCTTGCTCACGAAGACAGCTCTCCCCACGTAGCTGTGCCTCACTCCAGCCTGGGCAGCCCACCCGTTACTCCCTCCGATAAGCGTGGTTACTCAGCATGCAGTCACCAAGAAAGGAAGACTAACCTCGCTCTGGCGGGGCGTAGCTGCGCAAGATGCTGCTAATGTGCTCATAGAAACGTGTTATCTGGGAGCTTTATGACAAAGTGTGGCTAAGTTTGAAGGCCTCGGCACTGGCCACACACAAAGGATGTCTGTTCCTTTCAGAGAGGTGTGACTGTTTGCTCACTGTGCTGGCAGCTGGCTGGTGACTCGTCTCAGCAGAGAACGTTTCATTGGCAGGGAGAGCACCTCAGGCCCTGCCCCTCAGTGCCCAGGGACCTCCAGTTCTGTGTAAGATTTAAATTGCATCTTTACTCTCAAGGGAGGAAATTTTAAAGGAAATTTCAGTTCTCTATAAACCACATACTGAGGAAAAAACAATTTATTTAAATTAGGCATATCTTTATATAGAAATGCACGATCCTGAAATATATATGAACTTTATTGAACTTATATGTGGCTAAACTAAGAGGTGGTTTTTGCTTTGGAAGCGTGTTTTGAGCTGTGTGTGTGTGAGTGTGTGTACAGCACAGCAGTTCAGGCAGGGAGCAAATGAGAGTGAGATGAAGTCAGAGTTTATCTTCTCTGGGAACTTTCATTTCCTCTAAATCTATTTTTTTACTTCTGAGTAGAAAAATCATGCTGCATGAATACATACATATATATGTGTGTATATATATATATATATATATATATATATATATACATACATATATGGCAGTTAGTTGGCCGGTATCCGGATGTTGCTCTAGGCAACCAGATTTCACAAAGCCTCAAATTCTACTTGGGGAAGTCCTGGTTCCGTAGCCAGAGGGTATGGTGTCTGCGTTTGTGTGTGTGTGTGTGCGTATGGTGAGTACATATGTATGCAATCCGAGATGACTCAGTGTCTAAGAAGCTACAGACATTGTAACTAAGGTATTTCTGGTTCTTCTATTACCTTTCAAGAATGAGGCCAGAAGACCTGGCTGAAACCTTTGAATCATTTCCTGCCCAAACATGGCTACACCCCACACTGCACGGCGGGAAATGCTCCTTAACGATGACATCATGGGTTTGGGTTACTCTTAGTATCCCTGAGTGTTCTGGCTGCTCCGTGGAGCAGTACCTGCCCGCCTAGACCAGCACGCGCGTGACAAGGGCAGGCCACTCCATCTCATGGGCCAGGAGCTCCCTCCAGGCCAGAGAAGTATACAACATATTTTGGAGCCAGAGAAGAGGAAGGAACTTCTTGGGTGCAGAGGAAGCTCTGGGCTGGGGTGCAGCACAGGGGTAGAGCACTCGCTAGCAAGCTGGAGGTGCTGCTTTCCATCCCCAGTAGGGCAAGAAGGAACAGACAGAGGGAAAGCGTCACAGAGGTGAGGAATGCTACGATGGGTGATTAGACAGGGGAGAACATTCTCAGTAAATCATAACATGTGAAAAGGAAACAAGCTCAGGAGAAAAAGTCTGTTTTTCTCTTTAGGTGACTATAAAAGAGTTAATTTAATCCTGTATGTATGTTGGACAAGATGCACCAAGATGCTGCCCTTGGACAGCTGACTTTACATTAGTCAAGACTTTGTTTCAGGGCCAGAGATTGAGCTCAGTGGTTCCGATGCCTGCCTAGCAAGCGCAAGGTACCTGGTTCGACCCCCGGTAACCACATACAACATTACCAGGCGTGGTGACTCACACCCATTAATGAGTCAGTACCATATACCACAGTGCCAGGAGTGGTGGCTCACAACTGGAATCTCAGACTCGGGAAGCAGAGGCAGGAGGATTGTTGAGTTCAAAGCTTGCCTGGGCTACATAGTGAGCTCAGGGCCAGCCTGAACTACAAAGCGAGACCCTGTCTCAAAAAAAAAAAAAAAAAAAAAAGATAAAGAAAAGACTTCGTTTCAGGTGCCCACTTGAGTCACGGTCATGATTACAGAAAATGAGGGGTGGCTTCTCAAAGGCTCATCAGGTAGGAAACTGCTGTGTGTTCTGTGCAGCTGGCACAGCACGTGGTAATGACTGGGCTGGTGGATCGGAGGAGTGCGATGCTGGGTGGGTGATAAGATCAGAATGGGTGATAAAGTCAGTCATGAAATTAAAGGTTACCATGCTGGCTTCTTACTTCTCCTTTGTCCATTCATTCATTATCTATGTGCCTATACTCGGCTGAATGATTGGCCTATGCAAAAGGATTCATGGCTCCTGCTGGAGTTTCAATTTAGCCCCAAACAAATCCTTAGAAGGAGGTGGAGCAAGTCAAATTGCAGAATGAAATTAGAATGAAAGCCAAAAGGCATGGTTCCATAGGCCTGTAATCCCAGCACTCAGGAGGCTGAGGCAGGAAGATTGCTATTAAATTCAAGGGCAGCCTGAACTGCAGAGCGAGATTTTGTCTTAAAAAAAAAAAAAGACTACAGACCCAAAGAACACAAGAGAAACACATAACTCTCTGTGCAGACTGAGTACAAGGAGAGTGGTCTCAGGTTGCTATTTCACTGGCCTTTGAAGATGAAAAATAAAGCTATTTTTAACCTTTGACTTTTTAGCATTTTGGAGGTGCCATTCCAAACTAAACTCCCGCGTTAAGTAGAACTCTTTGCTTTTAAAACATTGACAAATTTTGTCTTTCTTTCTTTTTTATAATACAGCTTGTCAAAGGATTTGACTGTAATTCATTTAATTTAGAACTGCCTATGAATTCTTGGCAAGCGAGATGCATATTTAGCAATCTTTGAAAGTGAGAAAAATCTTACTTACAAATTGTTTTCTAATGTAACAGAAGAGTTACAGCTCGAAATATCACAATTAATGAAGTGCTGTGATGCTGTTCCCCAGACTTTGGCCTAAATATTTATTAATTTCTACTTTGCAGTTTTTGTGCTTCATATTTTTGGAGCCAGAAGTGTGTGTGTGTGTGTGTTTTTTTTTTTTAATTTAACTCTGAGACACTCTCGCAGGCCCTGGGCATTCTGCCTGCAGTGGCTAATAGAGAAAACAGTCCTGCTCAGAAAACCAGAGTGAAAAGACCGACGAAATTAAGCAAAGTGTGTACGGTTTCCAGATAACTCAGAGGTCTTTTCCACCCTGCACTGGACCCTGCAGGGCAGAGAGAGCCACAGGCTCAGAGGCAGAGCCTAAATGCTGGTGGCGACGAGCAGCAGCGCGGGGAGGTGGGCGGAGCTGCGAGGCGCAGGCGCATCGGAAGCCAGCGCAGGTTTTAGGTGTCTCTAGCCAGGCACCGCAGCAGGTGTTTTCCATGTACCGACCCACTTCATTCTCCCAGCAGCCTTGCGGGAAACGTGCTTGCCCCCTCTTAACAAAGCTGAGAGACCTGAGGAGACCCAGAACCAGGAGTCTGGCAGACCCAGGGGTCCAGGCTGTCTCCCTGCTCCATCTCAGAGCTGATCCGGAAGAGAGGAGGTGTCGGTCAGTCAGTCAGTCAATGTGGACAGGTGCAGAGGGCGGCGGAGGCTGGAGTTTCTCAGAAAGCAAAGCTGAAAAGACGCTCCACAGAATTCACTGACTTAAAACAAATTACTTAAATGATTCATTGGTAGAAAACACTGTAGTGAATAAAACTTCAGAAGCCCACGGTCTGCAGCAACGCGGAGGGAATTTTGAACTACGGAAAGTCCCGAATCGCGCTCAGATTGGAACATTTCCAGTTGCCTTCGTGATCCTCTGACATATTTATCAGTGTGATCCTGGGTCACCTCCCACGCAGCCGTGCCAGGAGCTCGGTAAATGCAGATTCCCGGTCCCTCCCAGACCGACTGCGTGAGCGTGTGAGGCAAGGCCCGGGGTCTGCACCGAGCTCGCCTCTCCGCCCCCTGGCTGACGCCACCTTCATTAAAATTCTAAACCTACACTTCAGTGACTCAGAACAAGGTCACGCTGCCCCCTCATTTTCTCGTGGAAAAGCTTTTGAGGGGAACAGCTTAAACCACCAGGAACATCTTGTTCCAGGCTTATCACCATTTTACAGATGAGAAATTAGAACAGAAAATGAGCACGTGAGGAAAGAAGAATAATTGAGAGAGAAAAGAAGCAAATTGCTTTATTTGCCAACTCAGTAAAACTGCTAAAAGTAAATTAAAAAATAAAGCGAAACAAAAAATAAAACAAGCAATACAACCCTGCGCCGAGATGATCTCTGGGGGCCTTGGCTTCAGGCTTTGGTCCATATCCAGAACCCTGAGAAGGTGCTACTCAAGGAGGACGGAGGAGTTTTAAAAGCAGTTACTATTCCTTGGAAGATTAAAATCTTCTCTTGTGGCTAAATCATTTCTACTGAAGTCAGAAAAGAAGGAAGGATGAAGGAAGGAACAAAGGAAAAAGGGAGGGAGAGACAGAGGGAAGAAAGATTAGGGAGGAAAAAAGAAATAGAAGGAGGAAGTGAAGACAAGAAGGGAAAGGGAAAAGGAGGAGAGGAAGGAAAAGAAATGGAAGAGGAAGAAGGAAAAGAGGGAGGAGGAAGAAAAAGGACAAGGAGGGAGTGGGAGTGGGACCCCGAGATCCAGGGAACAGTGGGCGGAGCTTATGTGTCGTAGGGACACAGGGCACGTTGATGCCCTCAAGGGCAGCACTTGCATTCGGTAGGGAAGGAGCCAACCCCTGCCCCTCCGTCGTGGCCATGATGCCACCCCAAACCTCCGGAAGGTGGGCGGCTCCTACAGCACCGGCCCGCCTTTTACTGCGCACAGAACATTTCACAGCAGAGACTTAGAACACACAGGGGGTGTGAGTCCCGCAGAGTCCCCCCAGCCCCCCAGGCCCTGGACATCAACCTTTGCCCTCTGACAAGGTGAGAGCCCAGGAGAAACTCCATCAGCAGTTACAGCGTATAACAACAGGAACAAGTCTGAAGTTTCAGACTTATCCAACTTGGGCCTGAAATGGTTGAGTCTAAACATTAAAACATGCCACCTTCCTGCCAAAATAAACTGTGACGAAAATTTGGGCCCAACACCTTTCAGCCAAGCATTTCCTGTTCTGGCCTCCCCCTGTCTGCCTCATACCAGCTCAGCCCAGTGAGGGAGAGCTATTTTTAAGGTGCAAGCAACCAAGACTAAGAATGAAAGAAGTTATTTATTTATAGTTACACCTTGCAACTGTTCTTCTCCCTTCTGCAGACAGAGGCCAGGTTTGGCTTTCCTTTTTATCTGAATCGCTGACATAGGACGGACTCTGAAAGGTCAAGGCTCAGACTATCACCAGCCATGCACTGCTAGCCTGGGAAATGCAGGCTGGAGAGCTATTCAGCAATTCCTGAAGAATTCCTCCTCTTGGACATACTCCGGTTATGTGCTCTTCTAAGTGTTTTGTTTAACGATGTGTTTTTTTGTATGAAGGGAAATTATAAAATGCATTCATGGTTTTGTAATTGAAAGGAAACCAACAATAAATCTTTATCCCCTTCCTTTTTTGCAACAATACAGTCTAGTATCATGGAAGTAGATATTCACTAATTTACATGGGTTTGTAAATTCAGATTTTGTATTAGATTTTCCTAGGCAACACACATCTACTTTTAGTGTTCTGAAAGCCAACAAGCTTTTTCTGGTTATTAAACTCCATCCTTCTTGTTATAATTTGAAGCTATTTTTTTTGTTCTATTAAATTAGGCCATTCTTAATACCAATCCTTGAAGGACCCACTGAAATTTGCTAGTAAATTAAAGAAAAGAAAAAAAAACCCTCTTTTGTATTGTGGGCAGATGTATCATTTTGGTTTGATTATTATCCCCATAAATTCCCTGCTATTATTTTCTTCACTGCCTGTGTATCCACCTGACACTACTTTATTTTAATATGACACTTCTGAGGGCTCTGTTCAGTCTTTAATTCATCACTGTATCACAAGCCACAAAACCATACTAGATGTTCAACATTCATCATTTAATTAACACATTTCTATTTATCTTAAACTATTATGATATTTGGGATTATAAAGACTATGGATGTGCATCCCACCTGCTGTGAATACAGTCTGAATGTCCCTTAAGGGTCAACCGTGATTAAAGGCTTGGATTCCAGGGTGGTGCTCTGGAAAGATGGGCCTGGTGGGAGGAGTCGGGTCACCGGGTGCATGTCTTTACAAAGGACTGTGGGACCCACCTTATCTCCTGTGTCATGATATAAGCTCTTTCACACACATGCATTTCCACTGTAATATGACTTGATGCTGGGAGAGCCACTGTCACTACTGAGTCAATCGCAGTACCATGTTGATGAATAGTGAAAACACTTCAGTTTAATAAACCTTTTCTCTTTATAAAGTTAACTGTCTTGGGTATTTAGTTATAGTGATAAAAAGCTACACCAACTTTTTCTTGTTTTTCTTTTTAAAAATTTTTGATGTATTCCTAAATATACAAGTTCTACTATTTTCACTCCCTGCTTTTGATATTATTATAAGAATTATTTCAGGGCTGGAGGTTTAGCTCAGTGGTTCTGCACCTGCCTAGCAAGAACAAGGTCCCTGGTTTGACCCCAGTAACCACATACAGTAATACTGGGTGTGGTGGCTAACTCCTACCAGCAATCAGTAACACATACCATAAATGCTGGGCCTAGTAGCTCAAGCCTGTAATCCCAGCACTCAGGAGGCAGAGGCAGGAGGTTTGCTGAGTTTGAGGCTTGTCTGCCTACATAGTGAGCTACTGCAAAGCGAGACCCTGTCTCAAAAAAAAAGAATTATTTCAAGTACATGGGCTCCTTTCCAAATCCATTACTATTTATGTGTTTCAGGTGAGTTAAACTTTAAGCTGAGGGAACAAATTTGTGGGCATGAACTACTCTCACCTTCTGTCCCCCTCTACTTTTGGTAGATTCTTTGTCCAGGAATGCCAATGGGGTCATGATTCTGCTTTTGGCCAATAGGGATCCCAGTTGCATCACTGCACCTATATAAAACTGAGTGTCTTGTACCATTCAAGGAAGAAGAAGAAAAGACTGAAAGCTATTTGAGCACAGAATTCAGATATAGAAACAGTTGTATGAGAAGAGGGACAGAAATAATTTTATGACCCAGTATAATCCAGAATGACACAGGAACTTTAGCTACGGGATAAGTAGGACTGGGCACATGGTAGTTCAGGAAAGTTTTGTTGCCTGATGAAGGGCAAAATGATACAGAACTGATGCCCAAATCAGGACATTTTCACTTACCTTTTTACTTAAGTGGGAACCACCGGTGCCCCCAGTGCTTCTCTGTGATGGCGGCACTTGATATACATCTTGTTCTTGGGTAGGGTGGGCGGTGGGTACTTGGTAAATTCCCTGATTTTGGTAGGAAGGTGGCACTTGGTAGATGGTGTCACGAGCTGCTGCCTGCGAGTTTGGCACTTGGTAGAGCTTCTGTTGGCCAAAGGTCTGGTGCATGGGTCCAGAAGTTGGCTGTTCATGATTGGTGGGGGTCTCCTGCATGGGACCAATCAGAAGCTTCACCCTGTTGCCAGGGACAATGCCTTGCCGACCGTGTAGGGAGCACAGCCACCATCCTTCTAGTCCCCCAGTATTCTGCTCTATGACAGTCAAGATGTCTCCTTTGCGAAAGGCCAACTCCTCAGCACATTCTGGAACATTGTCGTATAAGGCCCTTGCCATAAGATTCTAGGAAGGAAGGAACAGAGGGAAATGGTATTAGAATATTAGCTCAGTCCCTTTAACACCTAGAGCCCAGACTCTCAGGGAGAGGAACACTTCCTGGAAAAAGTGAAGAGAAATCTGAACAATAGCCTATAAAGAGAAAAACAGATGGTGCAGACAAAAGACAGATACATACATACTGCATCTGCCACCAGTGACATCAGACTGCCTCCTCGGAAAACCTCACAACACCAGAAGAGTTCTTTCCTCTAGTGGTTGACACTGTGCCAAGAAATTATGAGTAGCTGCTAAAGAGTCAGTGAATGGTTCACTATGCAAAACATTTTTCTTCCTTTTTATAAGTGAGCTTAATGGGGAAAAATATTCCAGGCTATTCAGATGCACCACAATGGGCATTTCTCAATTTTTTTTCATACACTGCAGGTAAAAGGACTCAAAGAAAATCCTAAATAACACCCTACAGAAGACATGCACAGTGTTGAAATGCCAACCAAAGTGCTTATATGTGGCTCGGTGGGGGTTTCAGAATCTTATTTGCAGGTAATCAGGAGGCTCTTGGGTATGGGCGATGGACAAGCAAGGTGTACAGATGTGGCGTGGTGGCCAAGCGTGGACACAGTGAGGACAGTCCGTGTCTCAAGACTGGACAGTGGGAGCCAACTCTTTCTTGTTCGGTCTTTTACTCATACCTCTTCTGAGGACCTTCCTCATCCTGCCACTTTATCGCTTATTTCTGAATCTCACTGTTCACATCTGAAGGACTCTGCCTCCCCCTTTTGTGGGCCCAACACACTCTCTGCCTTTGTATGAGGCCTGTCTGGCACATTCAGTACCGAGCAGACAGCCAAAGGAGGCATTCCGCGGAGTGGCAGGCAGTACGTGCTGACACTCCTGGAAGGCTTTCAAAGGCTCTGCAGAGCTCATTTCTTGGCGTCAGGAAGGCTTCCCAGCACGTGGGCAGCCATTCCCGCACGCCTGCCCCTTCCCGGTGCACGGAGAAGTCAGGCAACGTTGTAAATTCATTGCAGGCACTCGGAAAATGAAAAGCGATCTCTCCAGTGCTTCGTTAAAATGTTTGGATGCACTTAATGTCACTGCAGTGGGGTTCTTTATGGAAGAAGGAACTGCTGATTGGCTGGAGCACCCTATGACTTTATTACATACCATAGTGTATCTGTGGAATTTGGGGCTGCTTTTGTTTAGAATCTGGCCCCTTGTTTTTCTTCTGTTGAAATGTGGACTTGATTTTCAGCCTCGTGTTTTTCATTTCTTTCAAATGGACACACACTGACTGTCGTCTCTGCCCTTTGCCCGTAGGCACGGGACTGGCACTGTGGGCTGCTCTCTGCTGTGGAGCGGTGCATGTGTGCGGGGTCTGCCCCGTGGTCAGGGCTGGGAAGAGGCCCGTTTCCACTACTGTTCGCCAGAAGCCTGTCAGTCAGTGCAGCTGCGTAACCTAAGGAAAAGTGATGGGGCCACGGATACCAGCCCCGAGAAGCTCACAGTGATGGTCTCCCAGTGCGGGACTGGGATCCTCGGGGGTCAGGAGAGCCTGGAATTCCGAGCCTCACAGGCGAGTGGTAGAGGAAGCTAATGGCGCATCAAGGAGTGTGTGTTTCAGGTGAAAGCCTTACTTAGTAGATATATTCTAGGAAGGCCTGGGTTCCTCCTTAAAATGGAAAGCTCATGTTCAAAAAGATACAATCAGGTAACATCCTATCCTGGTTGGTAGAAGCATTTCAGGATATATCACGATCCTAAAATGCCCCGTGTCTCTTTCATGGGACACTGAGTTTTCTGTAATTTCAAAGAAAAGTCATGGGGTTGCAGAGGACAGGGCTGTGGTCCTTTGTACCAAAACGATCTCAGGGGAAGGCTTCTACCCAGGTTGCACTGCGACTGGAGAGGTAAGAGGGTGCTGGCCACTCTGGTCTCTATCTTTGTCTCCTGGGTCCATTTACAATAATCGGGACTGGCCACTAAGGAAGCTCCTAGATGAAATCAGAAGTTTGAGTTGCGGCCAGGCGTGCGGGAGTTGAGGGGGTGATAGCTGTGTAATTATCTTGGTTACGGAGACGGAAAGAAGAGAAACGGAAAACAGCGCACAGGCAAAGGGCTGCAGACCCAATCAGCAGAAATCAGGGGAGGCATTTGGAGTTGGGTCGCTTCCCGCTGCGCCGACACCACAGGCACTGAGGAGAGCGTCAGACCGGGCTTGATTAGAGGCAGATAGAAATCCCCTGAGTCCTGCTGGAGGCACTCTGTCTCCTGTCCCAGTGACCTGCGCCGCCCAGGGAGGCCGCACGCTCCCCCGTCTACTCCTGTGTGACTGCGGGGGCCTCTGGTCCGGGGGGCATCCCACCCATCACTGCGACTTCCCTTCGGTAGTCACAGCTGCCCAGAGATGCATATGTGGAAAGAGAGCTTGACGTGGCTGCTGACAGCCGGGACCGTGGCACCAGCCAGACGCCAACTCACACGTGGATAGCTGTTCTCAGCCTTGGTGTTATTTAACCTCCGCAGCGCAGCCTGTGGAGAAGCCATTTCTACACTGAGCCACCCCCTACGCAGAAGACCACGGCCTGCTTGAGCCTGCGAGGCCTTCTTGAGTTTCCAGGAGTCTGAGTGTGTTCATTTAAGGAAAGCGGTTGAACACCTCCTGAGACTTCACAGGCGCAGGCTCCCGCGAGCTCTTGTCTGATTCCTTTCCCTGATGGCCCCCGGGCTCCAGGCTTCCCACCACTCTGCCCCCTTTCACTTCTCGGGCAAGGGCTGGGGGCGTTCTACGGATGCTGTTATGTGTATCCCCACCAACAACAATAATGAAACCACAGACTGCAAAGACTTTCTGAGACAAAAGCACAGTATCAATGAAGATGGGATTGACGACGTTACTTGATAAATTATAGATAAATAAACAGAGTAGGGAATGTCTGCATAAAGAGCTCTGCTTTTGAAAATCCTTGGTGTTGTACCGAGAGCTCAGTAAGAACATAATGTATGAGTTCGCTTCACCTGGCACACAAATGATCTCATTCAAGAGGGAACTGACTCTGAAGTAGGCAGATCAGAGTTAACTCTTCCACCAAAGGGAAGGAAGGATGCTCTTCATCGGAGCAAAGGATTCCTTTGGGCCAGGAAGTCAGAAGGCGATTATCTGACTATCTTAGAAAAACCCCAGAGCGACCAGTTGTCTGTTCAAGATCTATTCTTTCTCAACCTTCCAGCCCCTTGGATATTTATCTCCAGGGGAGGAAAGGTCAACACAGAAGCAAATCAAGGGGAGATAAGAGAGCCATGCAGTCCTAGACCTGCTTGGAGGTGAGCCTCAGACGCTGGCAGTTAGAAAGGCAGCTGGGGCACACCGCTTCGGGCAGGGCACGGAACCTGAAAGCTGGAAGGAACCTGAGACAATCAGAGTCCAACTCTTTCACTTCACCAAAAAGAAAAGGGAAGCTCAAGAAGTTAATGAGTTGCCAGCTCACCTGGCAAGAAAGTCTAAGGACTGGGATTCGAGGCTTCCTACCTCCAACCTCAGCACTGGGGTGGCATTTTGTAAAGTCAGACACATGTGCTATAAAACCTGTTGCTCTGCTTGAGGTTGGACGTTGGTATTTAGGTTTGTAAAGCCTCTCTAGGATGGCCCCCCACCCCAACTCTCTGAAAGTCTTCCTGGCTTTCATGATACCAGTCCCTGGGGCTCCCTCTTCTCTTGACCTGGCATCTCGCTTCTCCATCACAGATAAGAGATGGTCCCCTCTCCCCCGGGGTCTCAAGAAACCTCCCCTTTGCTCCTTTCTACACTTTTGCTCTCTAAATGAAATTTCATCTCTGCAAAGGAATCTAGACACAGACAGTATCTAAATCCCAGTCCCTTCTCCAGTTGTCTAGCAAAAGGGCATCTAACTAAAGGACCTCTTTGATTAGATCTTTAGTCATAGGGTCTGTAACTCACCAGATGGAAACAACTTTTATGCTGCTTTCCTCTCTCTGCTAACCTCATGTAGCTGCCCCAGGCAAGAGCCTGAGGTTCGGGGAGTCTTTCTACAACTTGATAGCCTCCACAGGCTCTGCATGCCCCTTGCTGACTCCCCCTTCTCAACCACTTTTTGCACCACCCTCCTCAGCATAGAAACAGCATCCCACCTCGTTCTCTTCCATTTAAACTCTTCCCACCAAAAACCTATTTTCTGTGTAAGCCCAATAACCATCTGTCCAGAATCTGTCCCCCTTTCTTGCAACACGGTGTGGTATGCACCATGCAAGGCTATGAAACTCCCCAGGTTCGGGGGTGCTGTCTCATTCCTTTTGCACTTCTCAGAATTTCAGTCCAGGGTCTGAAACAGAATACACACTCACTGCATGTCTGCTAGGTTGAAATGGATTCTGGCCTCGGATTTCCTGGTTCTCTGCAGGGAGGTTGAAACTGTTTTTCTGGAGAATCCAGCAAGACATTTGGTTAAAGATTTCACACGGAAGAATGGAAAGC
The DNA here is from genome assembly GCA_004025085.1 of Thryonomys swinderianus. Classification (NCBI taxonomy): domain Eukaryota; kingdom Metazoa; phylum Chordata; class Mammalia; order Rodentia; family Thryonomyidae; genus Thryonomys; species Thryonomys swinderianus. The sequence continues at coordinate 6,154 of PVIC010019062.1, read as the reverse complement.
AGAAAAACTCAGCAGAAAGATAAATGGTGTCGCTCAAGCTTGACAGGCAGGAGGGTATAGAAGAAAGCAGCAGGAAAGGCGGGCCCCTCCCTGTTTAAACAGGATAATGACGCAGATGGGGAGCCTGGCCCCCCTGAACCCAGTGTTCGTAACTACTGAGCAAACAGGAAGGCCAAGAGGAACTGACCATCCCAGCGAGATGAAACACAATGGTCTCTTTAAAGGGCTCTCTCTCTGTGCTGTGGCAATCCTCGTCTGGAGCTGGGTGACAGAGCGGCATTCATACACTTTGCCAGTGCTGTGGTTCTGCTATTCCTGGTTCCCAAGAGGTGCCAGAGCAGTGGGAAGAAAAGACCAAAAGGGCCAGAAGGGCCTCTCCAGAGACAGGGCCCAAGGCAGCTTCTACCCTTCACCCCCCCTCCAATGTCTCCCCATCTTTTCTTGTTTTCCATTGCCATCAAAATGTCAGGAAAGCTCCTTACTCCCACTGCCAGGGAAATTATCTGCTTTTCCCAATCAAAGAGGTGTGGCGTGTAATTTCCATGACCATTCATGCTGTTCTTTGAAGAGAAATGACACACAATGGCTGGTGTGTCACTCACTAAGATGGATAGCACCATCAATGGCCCTGCTTCCTCTTAGTATTTTTACTTCATTCTATATTTATACAGGAGATCCTGCCAAGGCCCCAGGCCTGCTCTGTGCTTGAAGACATGACTTTCCTGTACCCAGCCCCCAAGACATTGGTCCTGGGCTCTGGGGGACTCCCATGCGCGTTCGCACACGCGTGCGCACACACAGGCACAGAGGACAGACCCTGAGAAACAGACTCGCTAGAGGAAATGGCCATTGTCAAGGAAATCAGTCCCAAAGGAAGCCGCTGGGGGATGCACAGCATTGAGGTCAGCCCTGGGGCAGGCTGGGGAAGAGGGAAAGGCTCTTGTGCATCTGTGCATTCTGACGAAGATCAGCTTGGCTTGACAACCTCAGTCCACTCCGTTACTTTGCTCCCTTCTCCTCTCCTTCCCGTACCACAGCAGATGGCCACTGCGAGACAACAAGGGACGACTACAAGCGACAGGACTTTGGTTCTTAGGACATTTGGCTTATACCTAGGTTTGTGTCTAAATAGGTGGGACATTCCGTTTTTTGCGTTGGGTTTGATTGTGGTTTAAATATGAAGTGTCTCCTAAAGATTCGTGTTTTGTGGGCCGGAGGGTTAGCGCAGTGGTTCTGGCGCCTGCCTCGCAAGCGTAAGGACCTGAGTTCGATCCCCGGTTACCACATATAATGCTGGGCGTGGTGGCTCACGTCTGTAATCCCAGCACTCGGGAGGCAGAGACGGGAGGATTGCTGAGTTCGCAGCGGCTTGCCTGGGCACCATAGTGAGCTCAGGGCCAGCCTGAACTACAAAGCAAGACCCTGTCTCCAAAAAGCCAAAAAAAATAAAAAATAAAAAAGATTCGTGTTTTGTGGGGCCTGAACCTCCGTGCGGCAGTGCTCGGTGGTGGGCCGCACAGTGGTGCTCGGTCCTGTGACGGGCGGTTAGGAGGCGGGGCCCTGGTGGAGGGAGCAGGCCAGCGGGGGCTGTGCCTCTGAAGGTCTCTCTTGCCCCTGGCCCCTTTTTCTCCGCCTGGCTCTTTCCCCTTTGTTTTCCTTCTTGGCGGCCGTGAAGTGAGCAGCTTTCCTCTACCTCCCCTTTACCAGAATGCCTCTTCCTCATGCAGGCCTAAGAGCAGTGGGACCCTGCCAGCCACACACTAGAACCTTCAAAACTGTGAGCCAAAGTAACCCTTTCCTTCTTTTCAGCTGTTTTTTTTTTTTTTTTTAAACTCAGGTACATTCCTAAGTAGCAGAGATAAAACTTTCAAGAGCAGGAGCTAGAAGTTATGTCCCATCTGAGTATTTTCTGAGTAATTAGTTGAGTGCATTCTGATACTTTCCATTGGCCAATACGAATCTGTCCACTGACAAAGCAGGAAGGGGGCTCACAGGGCCCTGCTTCTCCTGACTTATAATGGCTGGTAGCCATGTTCAACCTTCACTGTGAAAGGCTTCTCCTGTACCTGGTGTTCCAGCCAGCCATTTTTATTTTTTAGAAAGTCCTTTCTCTGAACCCTAGTGATAGCCACCATGCCTACATGGGTATTCTCCATGAATCTTCGTGTTATTCAGTTTGCCCCCCAGTCCTCGAATTTTCTAACATCATCGGCTCAAGAACAGGGGCAGGACTGTGAGACTAGAACTGTTTCTGAAAATGGGCTCCTCCCCTTCCCTTCGTTTGAATGACGGTCACTTACTCTCTTGATTTTAGGCAGACGGAAGACAGAGGCACTCATGTGCTGAGGTTTGCTCACCACGAAACCAAAGCCTGTAGCAAACCTTTGATTTGTGTAAGAAATATTGCACATGGGTAAAGAGCTGAGTGTGCATGTGTGTCTTCAACTTCACAGCTAATCATGGCAGAAAATAAATTTGCCAACAATATTCAAGAAAAATAAATTAGCTCCCTCTCACAAGTCTAATTATCATGAATCATATGTATAAAACCATTCAATTTTTCACTTCTCATAGTCTTTGAGATTTATTGATTTACTGAAACCTTTTCTAAGGGTCCTAAATGAGGTGGAAAAGCATCTAGGTTCTTATGGGTATTAGAACCAGAAGTCACCCATGGCTTCATTAGAACTGACTTCCATAGTATTGTAAAATAAGAAGGGCCATTCTAGGCCAGTCTTTTTTGTTTTATAGCTCAAGGGGTCTTTGATTAGAGTCAGAGATAGCATCTGGTTCTCCTCTTTATCAACATTCCCCCCACCAGGATCCCCTTCCTGAGACTCTCGTACATCTCAGGCTTTAGCACTGTTGCTATTAAGTCTTGGAATTCATAAGCATTTGTCCCAGGTGGCCTGGTTTTGATAGCTTTCAGTACAGAATATTGGCAGAAGATCAAAACGAACTCTTTTCAGGGTTCTGTCCCCAGATAAATCTGACAGGCGCCATACGATGATGAAGGACTGACACCCACCGGCCCAGAAGATAGGTTTTATTAACGATAAACCATCTGGACTTCATCCAGCATTACAATGCTGGCACCGATCATATCTGTCCTCCTGTCTAGACAAAGCCCTCTAACATCCAGGTACTTGGGGAAGAGAAATGAGAATTAAGTTATAAAGAAAGCATGTGACTCTAATCCTCTCGATCACAGTATATTACCAAAAATGATATCCCTTCTCCAAAGTCAAAACACACAAGTTACAGCATCCACAAAAGCACTTGAGATAAGGAAACACTTTTCTAGTTTTACATTCCCATTTATCTCCCCTTCCTGCATCAAGGTGGTTCCGTTCCAAACCAAAGCCACATGCTGACCCCCCAGCCTTATGCATCTTCCAGCCAGAAGCCAGTGATGGCGCTGAGGGGTCTTGCCCCTGCTGGGACAGTTTCGGAAGACACCTGACCTGAATGTGGTCCCTGACTGCCGTTACTGCTTCGCCTGTGAGGAGCCCCCAAGGATCTCCTCTTGACGTTGCCGCTGCCCAGCTGACTGAAGGAGAAACTTTTAGAAGCTATAGCTTCTCTGCTACAAGAGAGGAAAAATGGCAGGAGCAAACGGAACAGACACCATCCTCAGAGGAGCTGTTTAAATGCTGCGGCGTGCAGACGAGCTCTTACATGCTGTGCACTGGTTTATGAGAATAGCATCACTCTTAATGGCATGGTTCTAGGTGGTGTGTTCCAGGGTTCGGTGCATGTGTGGAGAGAGGAGCCAGGGAAGCCTCTTGGAGAATCTGCAGCCTTATTTAAATTCATTTATTTTTGCAGTACCGGGGCCTTTACACTAGATTACATCCTCACTCCTTTTCATTTTTCTGTTTGGGACGGGGGTCTTGCTAAGTTGCCCAGGTAGGACTTGAACTTGCTATCCTGTCTCAGCTTCCCAAAGTGCTAGGACTATAGGAGCATGTTTAGAATTAGCAGCTTTAGACATGGTTTTCAGGGTTTTACTGGAGGGAAATCTTCATTTGATCTTAGCCAAAAGGCCGAGAAGAGATGGAGGGAAATCTTATGCTTCTTAGTATTTTTGGTATTCACATGAACAGACTGGATATGATCCCGGAAGAGGAAGGTACTTTTTGGTTAAGACTTGTTAATTAAGCTCAGCCTCAGTCACGATAAAATTGTGGTTAAAAAAAAAAACAACTTTCTTGGAGGTATTTTTGAGCTTCCATCACATAAAACCAGTAAGATAATTAATTTTAAGCAGAAAGAAGTAGGAGAGATTAGAACAGTGGTTGTTAAGTAGTGGAGGTTTTATCCACCAGGGGACACTGGATAATAATTGCAAACGTTTCTGGGTATCACAGTCTGTGTGTGTGTTACTGGCATGTAGTGGGTAAGGCCCCAGATGTGCGAAACGTGTGATGGTGCACAGGGCTGCCCCACACAGGGAGTTACCCAGATCTACATGACAACTGTGCTGAGGTTCAGAAACCGAGTGGAAAAGGGCCATGAGGTGAATCAGGAGGGTCTAGCTTCAGTCTTGTACTGAAAAACAACGAAATCACTGCCTTGCCTTTGGTGCCTCTGTTTCCCCATTTGTAAAATGGGTATAATGAATATGTTCTTCACAAAAATATTATTAGGTTTCATGAAATTATATATGTTAAATGCTCTGATCTCTTCAGAAGAAAGGATCTCTATAAAATCAGAGCACAGTCATTATGACTTGTACTCTGATGAGCTCATGAAATTATCTTAACCATTCTCCTCCCCCTCAAAAAAAAAAATATTCCTCCAGGAAAGGAAAACAACTCGAAATGATCTCATCGCGACCACACCTACCACACCAAAAAGCAGGCAGAGTTCAGAGAAACGAAATTCTTCCCCTTCAGCAATGAACTGAGCTGCATCTGTAATTAAGATCTTAATAAGGGAGGCAGCGTTTGCTGCACAGCTGCGGGCTATGAAATGAGGGGCGACCCGGCCAGGTTTGAAAGAGGAACAATTAAAACCCGATCTCCCTTAGTGTTTCACACTCTCAGGTATTCCAAACAAATCCATATTTCAAAACCGGGCTTGTTTCTTTCTCATGGTGTCTATTTCTGCAAGCGAACGTTATTTATGACTATGAAAAATTTGCCTACAGCCACTTTTGAAAAAGCCACTTAGTTTCCCTAGAGACCACAGAAGGGACAATGCCTTGGGCATCCGTTTGACCTGTGCAGCATCTCCCTCTGACCATGCGTTCCTGAGCTTTCTGAGAGAGCTCCCAGTCTCAAATATCCTTGCCACTGTTGGACCAAATGTCCCAGTGTTTGGTCTGTAAAATATGGACCCACACCCATAGAAATTACAGATTCTACACTGAAAATAAAGGCTAAGTATACAAGTTTATTTCTTTCTAATGGATCTGCCTGGTTGAGTCATAAGAGAGAAAAGATTTTGGTAAAAGTTTGTAACTCAGGCAATGAACACACTCCCAAGTTGACAAGATGATCACTATAAGCAAATGAAATCTATTTCCAAGGATTTTGGGCTTCTGTGAGACTGTCTAGAAATCCTGCCTTGCCATGAATGGAATGATGTAGAGAAAAAAGGCTTTGGGCTACCAGTTTCCTATTATTTCTTCCACTCATCACACTGGGCTCTGAGAAATGAAGTTCTGAGAATCAGACATTAGTGCTGAAATTCTATCCCAGGGGAATTCCAGAAAGAAAGAAAGAAAGAAAGAAAGAGAGAGAGAGAGAGAGAGAGAGAGAGAGAGAGAGGGAGAGAGAGAGTCACAATTTTGCTACTCTGATGCTGTTGTGCTAATACAGCGTTATGGTGGTCTACAGACCCATTTCTTGTCAATCTCTCATGTTACACATGACCAAGAACACAACAAGGAACACACTCATCAACATGTGTTCCACATGTCCTGGAACTAAAGGCAAGACAACGGACTCCGGAAACATAACATGCCTACAAGTGCCCATTAGGGCCATTCCTGGATGCTGGCTTTCACTTCACTGCCATTTTGGAAGGGGGAGGTTGTTGGAGGTCAAAGAAACCCAACTCATTCTTCATTATAGGTAGAGCACAGAGCCTTGGGGTAGAGAAGTTTTGATGAGTCTTTCAATTCCAGTCACATGGCCTGTGGGAGTAC
>PVIC010019061.1:0-30980 GCA_004025085.1 Thryonomys swinderianus | reverse complement strand
CAGCCCGGCCACTCTCCTGCAGCCGCTGGCTGTGTAACAGGCCGTGGGAACGGGGGCCGGGCTCGGTGAAAGGCGCTGCGGTTTCCCGCGGGGGTCGAGGCTCCGGAACACACAGGGGCCGCGGGGACGTGTCAGGCGGGGCTGGCTGGTGACAGGCGCGTGGACCGCAGCGACGGTCTCCGGGCCTTAGAGCTCAGGAGTCTCCATCTCTAGTGGGTGCACAGGCCAGGGATGGCAGGGGTGGTCATGTGACCCCATCCGGCTCCAAAGAGTGGTGGTCAGAGTGCTTCCGTAACCCTCACTGCATTGCACACGGGGATAGATTTCATTTTGTAAAGCTCTGCAGGCGACGCGCTCTGCAGCTCAAAGAGGGGACGCACATTGCTGTGGTTAGTATCGTTTCTTCCCTCCAAAAATCCCCTCCTGTTGAGGCCTGACCTTTCGGAGTCGTTAAGAGGGGCCTAGGGCTCCCCTGAATTCTCACTCTTGCAGGTGCGGACAGCTCCCCGGGGGGCTGTGAGAAAGTGTGCCTGGCACCTCCTGTCTCTTCCTCCCACACACGAACCCCTCGTCCACGTTTTCCCGTTTTCTACCACTGGACCCTTCCTAGGAACGCAGCAGATGCCAGCACCATGTTCTTGAATTTCTAGAACCTTAAGCCAAAATAGTTTTTGACGAATCACATACTCTCAGAAAAGGTTACAGCAACATAAAATGTGTACACAAGGCTTAAGAAGCTATGAGTTGGGGCTGACAGCAATAAATTGTTTTTCTTTCTAGAAATATTTTTTGTCATCTTCATTTCTGAATTTTCCCAACTATGAGATCTTTGATGGGTCTCTCAGCACTCTGAATATATTGTCCCATTGTCTCTAAATTCCACTATTTCTGATGGTCAGTCAGCTGTTGATCTTACTGGGTTTTCTTTTATGTAGATGCTTTTTGCTGTTTCTGGCCTTTTCTGTCTTTCAGAATTTTTACTGTCTCCAGCTTGGGGTCACTTTATCCTTCCTTGTCCTATGTGGAAAATCTTCAAATCTGAAGGTGTTAGACATGTCTTCATCAGATTTCGAGGTCTCCACAACGGTTTCTTTGTATCATCTTCTGCTCCTTTCTCTTTCTGGTATTCCCAGTATGAATACACTGGTACAATTCTCTAAGGTTCAGCTCACTTTTATTTCTCCTTCTCTTTTTAGGTTCCATTATGCCTTTCAGTCTATATTCAAATTGCCAATGCCTCATCTACAAATTTGTTATTATTAAGCCTTTCTAGTGAATTTTTCATTTCAGGTATTGTATCTTTTAACTTGAGTTTCCATTTGGTTCATTTTTCAAGAAATATTCCTTATTTGATGAGACAAATACTGTTTAACAATAAGAAATAGTCCACTGACACAACCGTATTCTAAGTGTTGACCTTCCCCAGGAATCTACTGCTGAGTAAATCTAGCAGAAGCTTGGGTCAGCCACAATGGAAGCAGACTTTAAATATCTTTGTATATTGGTATTTTTCCTGAAATATCTGTTTTCACTTTTTCTATGCAATAAGTAACATTCAGGTTTGTTTAACTTAACTGAAAATGTAGTTAGAAAATCACTTTAAAATTTTGCTTAGACAATATTAAAGACATTTATTAATATAATGCTGACTTGTCTTTTTTCTTACTACTTTTTTTTTTAATAGGATCATACCCTATTGTCATCCAGGCAATAGGATTTGTGCTTCAGCAGCCAGAAAAGTGTAAGAGTTATTAGTAAAATTCAGGCCATTAATCTAAGATATAGCATAATTCAAATACCAAAACCAATGTTGCAGTCTATAAGAATAGCTTGATTTAAATATTCAACTAATATAAGAAAATAGAAATCTTTAGTTCTTTCATACATTAAACTTCTAATATTTAAACTAACCCCAACATACTTATTTAACATTGCTGACAAGCTGTCTTCCATTCCATTTGGCTGGATAAACACCAGTAGGAGCAAAAGTTGAACTGGCATTTATCTACAAAGAACACATATATAATTATGAGCTCTTTTATTCAAAGAAATAACTCTGTAAGAATATAGTCTCTGCTTCTGAATATCATGGGAATCAAATAAGGGTTTATAGTTTCCTATAGTCAGAGCCATAGATGGTCCTTATTGAAAGAGGCCACTGGGCTCCACTGAGCTAAACCCTCATTTTGAATGAGGCCAAATTCCTAAACACCAAACTATCTTCAAACCAAAAAGTTCCTTAAATTGTAATGAACTATTTTCAATAGCAGTTCAATTGTTTCTAAGATGATTAGGGAAAATTATTGTTTAGGAAATTGTGACACTGGGGTAGAACATTTGTATATCTTGACTTCACATTATAAACTACATGATTATATTGAAAATTCTCAAAGATAGATGAAAATATTTACAAAGGCTTTCACCATAAATTTTTAAATTCTGAGCTCTATATTTGAAATAACAGAGACTAAGTTGAAGGCTCTTTAATTTCAGAGTCCTTGGATTTGTAATGACACCTGTTATGTACTAAAAGATAACTATGTAGATAACTAATGTTCAATTTGTTTTCCTTTTATTACAACTGTGAAAATAGGCCCTGTGACAGTCTAGTGATACTCAAATCAAAAGGACTGTATGTCACTGTAATAATTGAGAGCTAGCTCTAACTTTTCATATTGACACAGGCTTTTAAAAAATCATCCACCCTGCTTTTGAGTCTTTACCAGAAGCACATTTATGATTAAAATTCTGGCAGACTTATTAAAAAGTAAACTAAACTTTTTCTAGTATACTTAGCAAAATTCTTCTACCCTCTATTCATTATCCAATTCCAAAGCAACTATTTGTTATAGCAACATTCTATTTCCTTATATCAAAATCTGCACGAATTTCCAGGGAAAGCTGTAAGAAAACATACCACAGGACCGGAGAACGGAAACACCAAAAGCTCATTCTGACTATTCTGGACGTCAGCACAATCACTCCAAGACTCTCGGCAAGAACCCACCTATTCTGACCATGGCTGTTGATACCGTTTGACCTCGCTGGTTTGTGGCCTCCTTGTTACAATCTCTACTTCCACTCTGATACTTTGTCTGCATATACTGCACGTCCCTCTGCTTCTCATGGGACACCTGTGGTCTTGACCTAGATAACCCAGGACAATCTCCCCAAGAGCCTTAATCTAATTATGTCTGGAATATAAAGTAGCAAACAGATTTCCAGGCTCAGACCCTATCTCCAAGGCCATTGTTCAGCCAATACAGAAACCAAGGAGAACTGTCAACTAAATGAAGCAGGTGGTCTGCAACTGTTGAGTCTGATTGGAAAGGGCACTTCTGGGGTAACTGGCAAGACTCATGTGGGTTTTTTCTGTAAAGGAGTCTTGAATTCATGCTCCAAGAAAGATGACCTCAAAAGGAAGACCAAGGAAAATACTTGTCGGTACTAGCGTCTGTGGCATCTAATTTTAAAATGATTACGATACTGACTGCTTTTAAAGGGGGTGCTGAAAGTCCAGGCTACAAAGGGCATGGGAGAGATCCCAGCGGGGACGGCCTCCCTGCTTCTGGCCTTCCCGCCTGCCTGCTGACCGCCGTTCGTCCATCTCATCGACCACCGGTCCCCTGGCCCCTGCTAGGCTCACTGATCTCGTCCACCGCGCACTCACCTTGCTCCTCCGTAACTTTTCTCAGCATCAACTCGATTCCTCAAGTGACATGACTTGCGAAGTGACTGCCCCTTTTAGTTTCTGAGGCGCCTTAGCTCTGCGCACTGCTGTCTCCCTGGCTCTGCATCTACACGCACCTACCCCCAGATTTCTCAGTGTGGGTCTAGCTTTGAATCCTTCACCTTAGTTGAACTAAGTAAATACCTAAGAATTACCTTAAATATAGTCATTGCCTCTATTCTTAAAGAGGAAAAAGCTGAGATCAGCTTTACAGTTGAGGAGCATAAGGCGCCGAGCAGTGAGCTACGTGCCAGCCAAGACCGAATCATAGGATGGCGTCGGAGCTGGCTTCAGGGCCAAGACACACAGAGAGGACCCACGAGAACGTGCGTCCTGAGGAACTGACCTGAGCGCAGCCAGAGAGCAAGTGCGGCGCATACTCAGCAAGGCGGGAAAGGGACGCTCAGAGCTGCCCGAGTGTGTCTGGGCTGGCGCCTCCGCCGGGCGGGAGCGCACTGCTCCGAAGCTGACCCACCAGGCGGCGCCGAGGCCAGCGCAGGCACCCCGCCCTTCGGGAGCTCTCCATTTTGTGCTTTCCCTTCACCCATCCCCCCGGTCCGGTCTGTCCCGCGTGTAAGGCCCGCAGTCACGCAGAAGGCGCCTTGAACTCAGCCACACATCCAAGACCCTCGGGGGGGTCCCACTTTATTTCCTGTGGTTCCAGGGATCGAACTCAGGTCGTTGTGCTTCCAAGGCAGGCGGGGCAAATCCCTGGCCCAGGAGTCCCACTTCAATCACTGAAACATGAATCTCAGCTGGTAAAAGAAAGGTCAGTCTCAAAAGTACCACGAGTCACTTGCGGGTCCGGGGATTCTGAGCCACAGGAACAAGAACAGGCCTGTGAGGCCAGTGTTTACGGTTTCCCCGCAAGGACACAGGAGAACGGCTCGGGGGAGACGCCGTTCCCCGCCCGCTCCCTGGCCCCCTGGCCCCGGCAGGCTCCGCGGAGCCGCCGTGCAGGGGCCGCTCCGTCTCCTCCCACGTCCTGTCCACCCGACGGGAAGAGAAGCCCCCGAGCCGCGGCTGAAGTCGGCGCGGACGGGAGGCGTCCGGAGCTGGAGGTCTGGGTGAAAATCGAGCTTCCCCGCGGGCGGCCCCGAGGCTTCCGGCTCCGCGACCGGGTGAGACGGGACCAGCCGCGGCCTCCGGGAGGCCTCGGGCGCCAGCACGGCCACTCCCAGCCCCTCGGGAGGAGCCGAGATAGATCCCGAACTAGCGCCGCTGGCTTCTTTTCAGGGAGCAGCAAAATGTAAAGCTAGAGACAGAGGGTGAGTCGGAACGGGAGCAGCAGCTTCGGGAGAGCGGCCTGGGGGCAGCCGCGGAGCAGCGCCGGAGCAGCGCCCGGGCCCGCGAGCCCTGCGGGCGAAGAGCCCGCGCCAGCCGGGGCCAGGCCGGGCTGTCCGGGTCACTGCCGAGGCCGTTACAGCGCACACGCGGAAGGAGCAACGGCGGTTTGTTTTTTGAAAAAGCACTTCACAAAATCTGAAGGCAACAGGAGTGACAGTTATCTATTTAAACCTAGATTCAAATAAAGAAATGCTTTGGCCATTTTATATACAGAAAATACTTTTGATAATGGCGTATACTGAATGTAGGAGTATATTCCTGTTAAAAAAAAATCTAACTTCTTTGTATACACACAATTAGAATAAAATTCATTTCAGTGCAAACTCAGGAATTTTATTTAATCACTAGAAGGAACTTTAATGTCCTATGATAGATTTCATAACAAAATTCTTTAGAAGACTGAATACAAACTACCTTGACATTAATCAAACTTTTAATGTATCAATTTATTGCATGTCAGTACAGAAAATATAAAGTATATTTTAAAAGAAATTTATAGTAAAAAAACAAATGGAAATGTTTGCTTACCACGGTTAGCACACAATGTATGATGACATTCAAATCTGAGTTATAAAATTTCATTACTATTTCAAATAAAATATGGCAAATAACAAAATGACTTACATTATGAAGTTCAATTTACTTTATCCTGAACGTACATTGGGTATGCGAAAACAACTTGAATTTTCACTATATGCTGAACTGACAGAGACTCTACTATAAATTATGTTCGACACACACCCGTTACATATGTATACACGGCACTTTTTGTAAAAAGGTGTCGCTTTTACAGTCCTATCTTTACACTTTCAAGATATAAAATATAAATGGAGGTATATTTGTGCCACTTGGCAAAAACGTATCCACTAGAATTAGGATGACTATTTCGCTGTACAAATGAATATATGCATTATTTCTGATTAGCTAAGCTGATGTGTGCATAAGGTAGGAAGAATAAACAGAAGTACTTTTCCATTTTGTACTTTATCAATTTAAAAAATAGATGTCTGTGCTCTGTCATTTCCAACTTTACCTGAGTAATATGAAAATACACAAATTTAAGTGAATAATCCAAAAGGGTTATTTATAACTAATTTTTCCCTTCACAGTTCTTTTTCCATAATTATCAAATACAATAGGAAAAGATAGAGGAAGATGATTTCAGTGTCTTAAGTGTGTCCCGAAGGAGAAAGTGACTGTCCTACACCACCCTCCCACGAAAGGTCACGTACTAACTCCCACCCTTTGGTGGGAACGGAGTATAAGTCGCCTCTGGTCTAGTGAGGCGAGCAGGATAATTTGCATGAAATCCACTCAATATGGCCTTCATTCTTAATCCCCTCAAACCAACTCTCACCTAAGCCAAATCTTAAGAGAAGTGAATAAAGATCAATCGTGAGAATTCTGAAAAATAAACAATGCCCTCTACTTACTCTAACAACATATTACCAAAGCTGAGTTGTGTCATTATAGCTCATCATAAATTTAAGCTGCTGTGCCACAAAATTTGGAACAGTACTTAATGAAAATGGCCCATCGTACGTATCTGCGAAACTCCAGGCAGAGGCACCAGCAGGTGCCAGGCACTTCCTCGGCGCACAAGACTCTGCATGCCAAGTTGCCCTGCAGTGCTCTCCTCACCAGCTTCTCTGGTCAATCTATCCTCTAAAAATGGGTCACTTTCTCGTCTTTCTCTATGCTCTTAGTGTTGTTATTGGTCAAAAATCATTTTCTTAGGCCGGAGGGTTAGCTCAGTGGTTCCGGCGCCTGCCTCGCAAGCTCAAGGTCCTCAGTTCGATCCCCGGTGACCACATACAATGCTGGGCTCACGCCCACCAGCCATCAATACCACATACCACAGTGCCGGGCGTGGTGGCTCACGCCTGTCATCCCAGCACTCGGGAGGCAGAGGCAGGAGGATTGCTGAGTTCGAAGCTTGTCCGGGCTATACATAGTGAGCTCAGGGCCAGCCCGAACTGCAAAACGAGACACTGTCTCAAAAAAAAAAAAATCGTTTTCTCCCTTGCTAATATTGTTAGCTCCTTTTAAAAAAGCAGTCCTCCTCATCCCCATAATTTTTAAAATGGGATTTTTTTTCTTGAATTTATCTTGTCACATTTGAGATTATAGCATTTACAAATTAGTAGCTTAATGACTTATAATTCCCTTTGGAACTTGTCTAGCTGCTCTTGTATAAATGGGGCAAAATCAGCCACCCAGACGGACAGACCTCCCTCCCACTGGAGACAGCCAGCATGAAGGCGTGACTAATATAGAAGCCATGTTGTACGAGCCCGAAGGTCCCAGTCACAAAAGCAGAAATGTCATGCCATGGCCATCGTGGGCCCTGGAAGTAGGGACTTGTCTTCCACCTGCTCCTGCCTCAGGCAAGTCTCAGAAGAAGGTAGAGGCAGCGAGCCTGCGGCCCTGGACTGGGCCTCCGTCCTCCACCCCAGAGAGAAAGGTGCATCGAGACCAGAATGAAGGCAGAGGGCGCCACACGTAACGCTCTGCGCCTTCTTCTACTTTCTGCTTAAAAGGATCACAAACTTCAACTATGAGAGCGAGAGAGGGACAGAGACAGAGAGACAGAGGGAGAGAGGGACAGAGACAGAGAGACAGAGGGAGGCAGCATGAAGTAACACCGAGGAAGAATAAGATTTTATACTTCATCAGCATGTTTACAACGGTCGTTGATGAATTCTTCCATAGTGCTGGACACTAAATGATTCATGAAAACACAACAGTACTTTGTAAACTTTAAAAACTGATACAACTATAATGTGTGCCATAAAAGCTCATGTCTAAATATACACTTTGTTGTATTTTTCTTTTTAATATATTAACATTTACCAGTCATTCTACATAGCATGTTGACAAGATTAAAAAGTAGCCTTTAATTTTTGTGAATTTTTACATACAAAATACACCCTCCATGATATGCACCACGGACTCTTTAAAAAGCAAGACTTTTTACAATTAATAATTTATAGAAAACCGTTATTTAGAAATCATTCTTGCTATATTTTTTTCTAAATCCTGGCAGAAATGAATGACAAAGATGCTATTTGGCAAAAGTTATTTCTAGCCCTATCTCCATGGAAAAAATTAAGGTCAAGATTGTTGACTCCTTATTTCTCTGCTCTAGCTGCTTGCAGAAAGCCAATAAATATAGTTAAAATATCTGAAATATCACATTACATCTGACAACATAATGCACAGACCCCAGTTACATCTAGGTTTTGAAGACTGCTTGAAATATCTTGGCACAATTCCATCTTGTAGCTCATGTCTTATTAAACCTGCAAGGTTTAAAGGACTTGTCTTGGTAAGATTTTTCTTGTTGGTCTATGTGTCTAAATACTACTTCCCACCCATAGCCATTTAATTGTTAAATGTGGCTGTAAGTTGTGTGAAAAAGCTCTAGACTTCCTTCATTCCCACATGTAAAGAAATTAAAAAACAAAAACATAAGACTTCCTAAAGCCATCTTTTGGTGCAGTTCTATTTCACAGCAAATGGAACATTAAGCTAAGCACATTGCTTTTGTTTTGTAACTTTATCTTCAAAGAGCCCAGGAAACGTTATCTTGCCTTTTGTGGCTTAGGTATATCCTAGGTACTGGAACTTAAAGGTCAAATGTGAGAATTACTAAAATAGTATGCATACTCATGTAGTAAGTCTTTCTAACTTAAGAGTGAAGCTAGTTCTAATTCTCACTACAACCACTATTAGTGGCTGAGTTGTAGACTTACAAAACTGACAGAAGCTAAAATTCTCTTTGCCATCAAAATTACAAATGTTAAAAAGTTCAAATGAGCACAGAAGGCTGCAGTAAAATTCTAAATTTGTTTCTACCTGTCATCATCCAGACTGTATCTCACAAAAACACGGTGCATTTGCATTGGTAAACACGGTCCCACTTACGTGTAAGAGAAAAGGAGGATCTCAGTATTCACCAGAGCGAAATTAAGTGGCAACCTGCCCACAGACTCATCTCACTCCCGGCCCAAAACAAAACAGAGTTTACATAAAAATAGATATAACCCAGGTACCCCTATATGTTGGTCTATGACCAGTGCTATTTACATTAAAAATGTTGCATTGCATAAGTCAAGGAATAAAATACCATCATGCATTTCATTTCAACTTTTAAGGTGAAAAATACAGTTACAGAACTAAGTTTGCTTACCATGATTGTCCCAGGATTTACTAAATTACATCCAAAAGTCCCTTGTTTACACATCCCCATCCACACTCAGCTAGTCACTGCTGTGTAACATGTTATACCCCATCAGCAACAAGAAACTTTTGAATAATCTCTATTATATTGACATTAAACTAAAATGATGGATACATACCCACATTCAAAGTTTTGATGAAAATGTATGAAATTATCCCGAGAATTGCAGTTCTTCAAATGTAAAAAATGATCTGGTTCAGCATAAAGAAGCACTGAGGTCCTTTCCAAGTTTAATGTCACTGTCAGACAAGCAAGACATAACACACCTCGAGAGAGGAACATTCTTTATCATTCTGCACAAAGTGAAATACAGTGCCTTTGTCAGCACGGGGGATGTTATATGATGGTTACACTGGAGGAAGTTTTCGTCATCTCTTCGGGAGAATGGCTCTTGATGACTTCCTTGATGAACTGCTCGAGGGCCGGGAAGTAGCCTTGGCACTGCCATGTGTCGTTGTGAGTCCCGTCTGGGAAGATGGCCAGCCTCTTAGTCCGGGACGGGGACAGCTCATAGAGCTGCTTCATCATCACTGGCGGGATCAGCTGGTCGGACAGTCCGGAGATGAAAAGGGAAGGCATTCTGCACTGGGAAACTTTTCTGTAGGACAGAAATTTATTTTTGTAGCACCATAAGGGAAGATAACGCATTGGAAAGAAGGAAAATAAAGTGCTGGCCATATGCGGTATGCTTAAAAATGTGTTCTCCACCATAATCGCTGAAATCCTATGTGAATTTTCAGAAGCCAAATGAATAGCCACTGCTCCACCCAAGGAACGGCCAAAAAGAAAAATTTTCGTCTTATCAATGTCAGGTCTGGTCATCACATAGTCCAGCACAGCTTCCGAGTCTAAATAGAGCCCTTCTTCACCTGCTTCTCCTTCACTCTTCCCATATCCTCGATAATCGACCAGCAAAAGATTCACTTTGAGGTTAACCAGCATAAGCAATGCATTTGGTAACCTGTGGCCTATGTTACCCGCATTCCCATGAAAGTAAATGATAGTCGGGGAATAGGGTGAATTGTCTCCAGTGTATCTGATCAGAATAAGATTGAGGCGCACTCCATCTTTGGTTCTGATGAAAATGTTTTCATGTGGAATGCCCGTGGGCATGGGGACATACAGGCGTGAGGAGGACGGCTGTTCTGGGAAATAAAGCAACACGTCCTGAAATTTATAAAGAATACCTGCTATTGATATGAATATTAACAAAAGCAAGATAATGCCTCCATACAGATGAAAAGTCACTATTAATGGTAAAAGAGAAATACGACAGAGAGCCCAAGACCATGAAGCCAAGGCTATCAGCCATCTTTCAACGAAGTTCCACAGCATCCAGGACTTTTCCATGATAGCTCTCCGCAAGTATCCTAAAGAAAGACAGAGGAGACCAAGAATTATACATTAATATGTCTAAAATAAGAGACATGATGTAATAAACTTGGAAGCCTGTATCACTCTACCCATGAAAATGTTGCTTTTTCTTCTTTTCCTTCTGTTCTCAATAGTCCTGCTGTATTCCTCCAACAGCATGTTTATGAAAGATAAAGATATTCTGAATTCACTGATTTTCTAAAAGTCCTTATCTCTGGCCAGGTACCTGCATCAAGGCATTCCCACTGATCTGATAGGAAAATATGCACACGCTGTTCTCAATTTGACTAGGGAGAGACAGACATTCAAGGGGAGGACAAGGACTTGGCATTTCTAAAAGAGGAGAGTCAGGAGGCAAAGACACGTGGTTCCAAAGCTCATGCTACGCCGGTGGCTGAGCCACGGAAAGGTGGACGATGGATTCTACTCAAGAAAGACCAGTCCAATAGAATTTACTGTCAATGTCCTTTCTCACATTACTGAATAAATTATGACTAAAGAACTATGACAAAAAATAAAAATACTTTCCCAGTAGCTGAAGTTTTCATAATCTTTAATAAGTTGCTTTGTCAACAGACTACAAAATTACACTGTCTTCAAGATAAAAGGCTAATAATTTGTTTTTCATATCCAACTTAAAATAATTCAGATTGCTGGTGCCTGAGCTATTCAGTATCTTTCACATCACCCTTGCTGAAGTTCTACGCCAGGGGTCAGCACAGATCTCTGCGGCGCGATGACAGTGGTATCTGGGCTAAACGTGACACAGACTGCTGTGACTTGATGGTAACAGATACTTGGGGTAAATGTGACACAAATTCACGGAAATTCTGAGAATAGAGAATGCACAAAACCCTGACAAACATGAAGAATGAACTACTCAAACGTTTTTAAAAGATTACAACATATAACTGACATAAAGAAAATAAGTTATCAAAGACAAATTTCTTTATCACATAGTTTATGCTTTAAAACATTGTTTACAGGTTTCCTTATGCCTATTCATCCACATATGCTTATTGACAAAATTCTTACTACTACACAGTAACAGAACTACCATTAGGAAGTTATTCTGTTATAAATAACTGTTAATGACCGATTTTTAAGATTTTACTACATACAGTAAGCAGATAAATTTAGTATTAAGTATTTTAGTAGACATTAAAACAAATTAAAACAAATTGGGTGAGTTATTAAGACAATGAGCCAAATGATTTAACAATTGTGACTTTTCACTATTATTTCACAAAATCTAGATTTTTATATTTGAATTCCTATTCAAATGAAACTTCTGAATAGAACCAGTATCACAACACTTGCTCTGGACACATAGAAATCAACACTGCCACCCAGTGTCAGCAAAGGTTACTGTATGGGCATGCTCTGCCCTCTAGGCAAAAGCAAGCATACTGCTTAAAGTAAAATCTAAGCCTAAAAAGAGAATTAAACCTGGTGAAAATGAGACTAAAGGCATTACATTACAGGAGCCAAATAATAACCCTATTGCTCTGATTTACTTGTTTTATATTCTGCTACTGTTACTTGTCAACAATTTAGTGTTTCTACACTTTTGTAGCAGAGAAGTCTCAGGAATCTATCTGGTCACCTAGATGTCCCTTTATGATTGGCTTTGTTGCTCTATAAAGTATAAATGGTATCTGAGTGATTTTGGTTTGTGCCTAGAAGCTGTATAAAGAAAATATGAGAAGTGACATTAATTTCATATACCAAAAGAAAATAATCAATTTTGGCGCATTGATTAGGATTAAAAGGTTTGGGATCATTCATTCATCCATGTGTGTGTGCGTGTGCATGAGAGAGAGAGATTATCTCCACTGGAAAATGTGATGTCACATGGGTGATATTAGCACTGCAACATCTGGCAGGATAATTTTTAAGGCATTTCTTTACTGAAAAGGTCAAGATCCTACCTGTCTTACAGCTACGCTAATCACTTCCGACTCAAACACCATGCACCTGACGACACAGTAGGGAACGCACGCTGGTGTCCCAGGTCCCGGGTCTTTGCTGGGTGACTGAACTCATGACCCTTCCGGTCTGAATGAGTGTCTTCTCAACAGAGGGAGAAGTGCTCTTTTACTGGATAATCAGAGACAAGGTAACTTGGTTTTTATGGATGAGCATATTTTGAAACTGAGAATTTATATTTACATCTGTAATGATTAAATCTATACAATAAAAATTTTCTACTACTAAATTTTGAAAATTCTTTTAGCAGCCCATGTCATTTCCAAATCATCCTATATTAAAATTTCTAAGGCCAGGATTGGGCTTCTTTCTTCATTCCAATACTGCTAATGGCTCTAGGTGCTAGGACTAACATGCTCAGACACAAAAAAAACCAGTGACGGACCTGAATTATTAGCCGTCTAACATATGTTTAAGCACATACATTTATAATGTAATGCCAGTGGAACTGGCATGTCTATGTGGGCCTACACTTGCTTGGCTAGGAAAAAGAACAAACCAAAGGAAACTCGCTGAATGGTCCCGTACGGCACCTGGGATGCACACTCTCACAGTGAGCCGCTCTCCGTGGCATGGCAGTGACAGGCACTGCGCTCTGAAGACTCGAGCGTGAGGGCTCAGCGACCGCTGCCCGAGGGCGGCAACTCAGGGGCCCCAGACACTCGACCCCTCCGCATCGCGCTCTGCTTCCATGATGCTCTGAGTGGCACGGGCACCGGCAAGGCGCACTCGGCACGCGCAGGGTCTCTGCGAGAACTGACTGCAAGGACCACTCCCGAGCCATCCGCGGAGACGCAGCCGCGCGCACGGCCGGACCAGGCGGCGAGAACAAACACTCGCCGGCACAGCTCCCGCGGGCGGCCGCCGTGCGGCTTCCATGGCCCGAGATGCGTACTCACTGGACCGAAGGTGAACAGAAACTGTCCTTTTCCATGGTAACACTGACCTCGGTTAACCTTCCAGCACTGTTTCCCTGGAAACCTGTGAGGGCTGCGAGAGCAGGTGTTTCCAGGTGATGATCTGCAGAGAGAACAGACTCCTGCGGGGAGCCGCGCCTGGGTCACCGGACAGGGGCATCAGCAGAGCCGGGCTGCCCACAACGGGCCTTGGCAGTCCGCGAGGGGCTCATGTCTGTGAGCAAACACACCGCTGCTGAGAAGCACAGCAGCTGACGTGGGCTCCGGCCCACCCCTCGCAGGCCGCTCTGGACGACACCTGTGCTGTCTGGCACCCGGTGACCCAGACTGAGGCCGATGTGTGGGCTCCTACCCCGCCCGTCCATGGAGTGGAGGGTGGCCCGGCGGGCAGCTGGCTCTAGGAACGGGATGTCCAGGCACGGGCACGCAGGGTGAGGTAACCTGGGTACCATAAAGTACGTCCTAGGGGCAACAGGGATGCGCCGGGTCGAGGGAGAGGAGTGTCACCGGACTTTCTGCACGCTGATAGGCATCCACCACCACCATCTCAGTATCACAAATACGAGAAGTGACATGTTTAAAATACTGTACATACAGTTCAATCGAAGCGCTATAACTCATGCTATGAAAGGACTGGTAGTCAACTAAGAACCTTCCCTTCTACTCCCCTTGCACAATTTTAACATGCCTCCATTTAAATGAACCCCTGACTTAGCTGTTTCCCAACTGTAGCTGCGCCATGATGACAGACTTGATCTCACAGGTCAGACCTACTTTGTTCTCTGAGACAGCTATGCAGTTCAGGCCGACCTTGAATTCACTACTGAGTTTACAGAGACCCTCCTGCTTCAGCCTCCCAAGTGCTGGGATAGTGGGCGTACCCCAGCCATCTATGGCTTGTCACCCCTAGTTAACAATCTGACCCCTCCTGAGGCGGATGAGTGAGTTCGTGAAGAGCACGCCTCCCCTGAGACTTCTCCCTCACACTGCCACGTCCCCGCAGCTGCCTGGGCCCCACACACTCTGACCCCTGCTTCTCTCTCCCCTAGGCAGGCATTTCCCAAGGTCGAGTCCACTCTCCTAAGGGCTCGGTCCCACTCTGTGGCACCCAGGGAGAGGCAGGGACCCTGAGAGGACATGACCTGGACACCTCCCCTCACGCTGCTTCCCAGCCCCAGGAAGGCGGGGTGCCGGCCTGCCAGGTCCTCCCTGCCGGCACGGACTGTCCCGCCAGGAACCACGCTGCGGTGAGCCCGACTCAGGCCTCCTCCCCTCCGCGCGCACGGTGCTCCAGCACTGGCAGGTGACCACAGATAGACTTCATCCTCGCCTGGGGACTTCGCCCCTCCCCCGCCCCCACCCAGCAGGGCCAGGGCTCCTGACTCCATGCAGCACCTCGGGGCGCCCTCCGCATCGCCAGCTCGGTACTGAAGCCATGCCGCCCTTCCAGCTGAGGCCTCAGAACAGGCCCCACGGGAGGGAGGGTCAGGCCCCGTGTGGGCCGCTGCGGTGTCTCAGAGCTGCTCTCCGGCCCCTTCCAAACGGGCAGTCATCTCCCTCCAACACACCCAACTACTCTGCGTCAAGGTGAACGACAGTGCCACAAACCACACGTGCGGACACCAGCTGCGTGAACCTCGCGTGCACAACAGTGGACTAATCAGGAACGGTACGCAAAGGCACCACGGTCCTGCTTCTCCTGTGGCTGTGAGCTGCTCGGTAACTCCAGCAACCCTGGACACACCGCAGGGCTCACCGCCTCATTCAGCTGCAGGGGAGACTGAGTCAAAGGAAGACCGTGGCCATCCCGACCGATAGCTCAGAAAAACGAAGATCTAACTTCACGTCCTTCACGATACGTCTGATGATCCACCTGGCTTTTACAGGCTCGACCACGTACAGAAACCAAGGGCAAACTCAAGCTAACTGTTTAGAAGGGGGCAAAGGGTTACTCCAGGGTTGAGAGTCTGTTACTCTCTACCAACCGGCTGCTTGTGCCACTCATTTTAAACACTCGGCACAAGTATTCACAGGAATTGGGAGTATCCTGCATAATCTAAACAGATACTTGACAAGGACAGTGCAGAAAAAATTACAGCACTTGAACTTGCCATACTTTAAGGTCCTTTTTTAAAGTAATCATTGAACATTTCAGACTCTTCTCACTGAGCTACATGCTCAGCTCTTTTTTAAAGTTTTGACACAGGGTTTGAGCAAGCTGCAAGCTGCACAGGCTGGCTCCTCTTGTGCTCTTCCTGTCTCAGCCTCCCAGAGGACTGGGATTATAAGCACAAGCCAGTGTGCTCAGTTTAATGTCTATCAAATCGCAGTTTCTGCGCTCCAAACCCCTGGAGGTCCCCTGGATCCTTCCAAGGGGCCCAATCACTGACGTACACATGTTCAACCTTCCATCACGTGACCTCTGCACTATTGGTGCATAAGCAAGGACAGTAAAAGCAGTGGCATTCCACGCAAGAGCTCTGTGCTCTTTGCCACCTTCAGAGCACAGTAAAGGGGTGGAAGCCCCGTCTCATGGAGGACAGCAGGGAAGCATCCAAGTAGTCACTCAGCTGTGTCTCAGCCAACACATCCTCATCTTTCTAATGCACTGCCAGACAGAATGGGCCTTGTGCTGCCTTAGGATACATCTGAATAGCAAGCTGAACTAGTTGCATTTTCTCGGTGACAACATTTTAATTTTTTAAAAAGGCAGTTGACAAACTATGGTCCTTTAGACTCAGGTGTCTTGATGACATTTTCTGCGAAGGGAATGAAACTTTCAATCACTCCCTGCAGCTGAGTTTCGTGATGCCACTGGGGTGGTGGCAGTGACTTAAGAAATCTGGACTTTCATGATCTATTAAATGCTTCACCCTTCAGAATAATCTGCACAGCTCAGTGAACCAAGTCTTCTGACCACTGATAAGCGACGTCACAGTTCAGATGCATTGTATACTGATCCCGGAAGCTGCAGAGGGCCTGACTCTGCCAGCACAAAGGCTCCTGGGACAGGGCCGGGCCTGCCTGTAAGGACGCTCTCTCTGGAGTCCAGCACAGTTTGGAAGACACAGCGAAGAAGTCCCTCCCCGCAGCTTGGCCTGAGCCTATTTCTCTTCAGGGCTCATTCAAAGGAGCCTGAGTGCAGCCATGCTGATCTGCGTCCTCTAGTAAGCACAGATACTAAAGTTTTTTTTGTTTTTTTTTTGTGAGACAGTGTCTCGCCTTGTAGTCCAGGCCGGCCCTGAGCACACTATGTAGCCCAGGCGAGCCTGGAACTCAGCAACCCTCCGGTCTCTGCCTCCCGAGTGCTTGGATGACAGTAAATTATTTTTTAAAAATGCTAAACAATGTCATAGTCTTATTTTTGCAATTAGTGGCTTCACACACAAGTTTATGTTTATTAATATATGGACTTATTACTATTATTTTATAAACTTATAGCTTTACTTTCTAATAAATTATCTATACAATCTACATCAGAAAAAAACTGAGAGCTGTAAATAAGTTTTTAAGATATAAAGTGGCCCTAACACCAAAAAGTTTAGTCTTAGGCTGTTTTAGTCTGACTATATAACTTTATCTGCCTTTCTCCACAAAAACTTGCTTCTTCAAATTAAGAATGATATACTGTAATTTTTGAAATCATCTATGCACTATATTATAGATAAATTTAAGGTTCTTTACCCAATCATATTTTATCCAAAATTTAAAACTAAGGATGCAACTTACATCGAGAATGAAAACACAAACCTCAGGAATATATGTACTACATCTTTGCCCTTATAACCAGAAGACCAAACTAGGCAAATATATTACGCTAACAAAAAAAGTTGTCTCTTTTATAATGTTGGAGCTTCCACATAGTGAAATTATAATTATCTCAGTGTTTTAGCTGTAAAGGGCACTGTATTCCAGAGTATGTACTGACATTTTACAAACCAGAAGATGTTTGAAAATACACATGATTTACTTATATATGAATTGTTTATGAAATGCCCCCAAATGATTCAGCTAATAACTACATAATGATAAGAGCAACTGAGTTTTAATAAATGTACTTTTTTTTTTAAGTCCCTAAGTTTCTCTTCAGTAGATAATTTTGGAAGTCTGTCCAAAAGTGAAAGCCACTTAACATTGCAAAGTGTCGCGAGCCTACAATGACAGCACGTTGGGTCCACAGAAGAGTGGAAAGCAAGTCTACACGGCACTGCCGTCACCCACATCACAGGGGACAATGCAGACGCCCCCGTGCTGGCCAAGTACTCTGGGAATCTGCCCTTCCAGCTGGGCCTAGCCACAGAACTCAGCTTCAGCCTTCTTGCATCAACGCGCCTCCTTCCTGCCAAGCACCAGACAGCTAAGCAACTGCACCAGCACACAGCTGAAATGGAAACAAATTGCTGTTTCAGTGTGCTGGAGAAGCCACGGAATGAATTACCCATTTCCCTAATGGTTGCCCGCATGCGCCAATAATGAAGATACGTGTAGAAGAGAGTCCGACTGGACAAACGATTAGTAACTGCCTGTGGATCTATCCAGGGAACGAATGGTTCAGGGGAGCATTTAGAAGGGGCAGGCACAGGGACAGGGGCAAGGGGCAGATACCTCAGAAACTCGACTCCTGGGCAGCAGCTTAGAAACATTTTTGTACCTTCTGTCTTCTTAAAGCACTGGAGACTCTGCAATTGGCAATATGGTTATCTCTGACACAAAGATGACAGATTATCACTATGGGAACCACTCATACCTGAGTATTATAAATATCTGTTAAGTCTATGGCCAGCAATGAGAAGCCACAAAGCCAAAAATGTAAATACTGACTCTAGAATTCAGGCTAGTAAAATTCAGGAAGTTTACAATTTATGAATGGGCAATGTTTTAAAAAATTAACTCATAATCTAGATAGGTAAAACTTGCATTTATTTTCTTATATGAAGCCAGTATTACAGAGTGGCAGGAGTCTCAGAATTGCTCCTACTCCTGTAACTCAAGACTAAAAAAGACTTCATCACAAAGTATTCCAGAAGAAAGTAATAGTTTCAGTTTAAACTATGAAACAGTAACATAAAATGTAATAGTTTTATGAAGTCTACCATTTGAAGAAAAATATCTTAATTAGAAGAACTAAAGCTTTTTTTAGATTACTGACAAAAGGGTGTTTATGAACCTCAGAATTTCCTGAAAAAAAAAAAAGAACTACAAAGATTTTAGAATCTCCGAGAAATAATTACATGAGCTCTAGCATTAATGAAAACACAGAAATAAAAATAATGCCCCTGAGATAAGTGAAGAGAGGTACAACCACAAAACCGTGCTAGGGCTGACTTTCTGTACCAACACTGAGTCAGCCGCACTGTCTGCCCAGGACCCTGTGTCTAGGACACACTCAACTCAGACAGCAAGGAGTCTCGGGGGCGCCTGAGCAGAGCCCACAGCCCAGAGCTACCTGTAGGCAAAGTGCAGGAACTTGCTGTCCTCATTCCAAATTAATGATCCTGGGAAGCAGAGCCAGCTGCAGAAAGGAGTCTCTTTGGGGTGTGGTCTGTTAATGGCTAGGTAGCTTCACCAGCTGGCCCTCCCTCTCACTCTGTATTTCCTCATAGGTAAGAGGAAAATGAAACACTGAGGGAAAATACTGCTGAGATCAAAAGAAATAGTGTGCTAATAAATGTAGCCACAGTAAACACAACTCAGTCCTGCTAGGCTAGGCCTAAAGAATGGAAACACTTCAGTGGAGGCTGCTCTGCCCACAGGAGACAATTATAGCAATTCCCAATTTTTCTGACAAAGTCAAGCAGAGGAGGTAGACTCCGGTGGGGGTTTTTCTTGAGCCCTACCGCCAATCGTTCCCTACTCTGTAGACTGTGCTAATGAACAGGGGCACCTACTGTAGACTGCACTGTAATCAACCTGCTTAGAAGGCTGCGATCCTTTTAACAGTGACTTGATGTCCAACTTGGTGTTTTCAGTACCAAAGGTGCCTAGTGCTCCACTAATAATTAATGAGCAGTTGATGTCGGGTAGGATAATGATACCAGAGGGGATCATCCTGGGTTCTACCCAGTAGGGTATAATGTAGTATCTTAGTCGAAGACACGTACCCAATGCATACCGAAAGAGAGGACTGATGAAACCAGACACACGGACACAAATCTCTCGGGCCGGCCCTTTCTATTCTGGTACTAGTACAAGGCAAACGTGGAGAAGAGCTGTTGAATGTCAGACTTGGCCAGTACCAGTAGTAACGCGTTTCACTTAAAGCGAAGGCAAAATCCCCAGCAGAAACGGGCTTTGCCGCACCGGCTGCTGTCTGGTTTTCGCTCGTGGCCCCAGAACTTCTGGGCGCAGCCCCACGCGGAGGACCCGCCAGCCGGACCTCGCAGCTGCGCCTCTCCGCGACTCTCCGCTCGCAGGGGGAGGTGGGGGCGGGGAGGGCGGATGGCGAAGGATCCCAGGTTTGCAACACGCGTGCACACGAGCAAACGACCCGGAGGCCACGGGAAGGCGCGCGCCCCGCTTCCAGCCCGGGAGTGCGCCCACGGCCGCCTGAGAAGCCGCCCGCCGCGGGGACCCCGGCCCGGCCAGACAGAGCCCCGGCCTCGGCCCCGCCGCACTCACTCAGGGTCGCCGGCGGGCTGCGCAGTCGGCCGCGGCCACGAAACCGGGCGCCGCGCAGCAGCGTCGCTCCGCGCCGCTCCCTTCGCTCCTCATCGTCCTCTGCCAGCCGAGGGGCCGCTGCCGTCACCGCCACGGTCTAGCTCGAAGCTCCTGCGGCGCGGCGCTCAGCGACTCCACTTCCGGCCCGCGCTCGGATGTCGCCGGCAAAGGACCCGCCGCCTCCACATAACCTGTCCTTCGTCTCCTCCCGGAGCGGCCCCAACCCGACCTCCCGGGCATGCGCAGAGACCGCCCACCAGTTGCGCGACGGTGGCCGCGACGGAAAAGAGACCTCGGCGTCGCGCGTCTGGCGCCGTTCGGGGCTGTAGATTCACAGCTTCTCCAGCTCTTTTAACAGCCTGAGCAACCTGCGGATTAAACCCTGAACTTCCGGGTCTGGAGGGGGCCAGGGCTGACTGCAGTTTTTACAGAAGAAATGAGGTCTCCCTGGTAGGTTATTAGGGTGTGAGACGGTTTCCAGAATTTAGAGCGCTGCCCGGTTTTTCTTTTTCACTTGATCACAGTGGACCATCAAGGACACTGCACTTGCAGGCCTGAATCTGGTATAATTTGAGGGCTCTTTAAAGGAAAAGAATGTAAAAGGTTTGTTTTATCTTGTTTTACAATTTTTGCAAAAGCACCAAATCATGGGAACACATCCGGGCCCTCCCGAGGCCTTGGAACCTGGAGTTTCCTTAGCGTCACTGTCTACCACCTTCGTACCAAACTTCACAGCTTACAGATGTTAAATCCCTTCCATACTTGGAGCTTCCCTGTTTTGCTCCCTATTTTATATATGCAGAGGAAATTGTATACATTTTATACTGTCTTTTTTTTTTTTTTTTTTGAGACAGGGTCTCGCTTTGTAGTTCAGGCTGGCCCTGAGCTCACTGTGTAGCCCAGGCAAGCCTCGAACTCAGCAATCCTCCTGCCTCTGCCTCCCGAGTGCTGGGATGACAGGCGTGAGCCACCACGCCCGGCACTGTGGTATGTGGTACTGATGGCTGGTGCGCGTGAGTCACCATGCCCAGCATTGTATGAGGTTACCAGGATCGAACTCAGGACCTTGTGCTTGGAGGCAGGCGCCGGAACCACTGGGCTAAATCTCCGGCCCTATACTGTCATTTTAAAATTTGTTAACACATACATCTTGCTACCCAATAGAGCACTCATAACTTCCAACTGTTACTACCTAACAAGTGGCACTCACTAAAACTCTCCATTTAGATGAGTACTCATCACAGCAACCCTAGGAGACCCTTAGGAAACGTTGGCTCACTTTGAACTAAGCACATAAAATGACATAATAGTGACTGGCTCTGAATTAATACAGAATTTGTCTGACTTATAGTTCATCTACCAGTAATAGAAAGTCCAATCTCTTACAGTACAGGAGCTCAGTGGGTGTTGAACAAGAGACAGATGTACACAGATACGTGTCCTTTCATAGGACTGACAACTGAAGTGTCTAACAATGCTCAAAGGCAAAGCGGTAAGTAAGTTGAGGGGTGGGCTAGAGGAAGTGTTATTCACAAAACAGAATCCTGCAGCTTGACAGCTTCACAGATAATTTCAGATAAATTGTCAGGAGATATTAGTGAATTACACTTGCAAAGAAAATGTGTCGTTGGGCTAAGGAGCTGCAGGATCGTGTTCCCCGTCGACTGGCACTGTGAACTTAGTGCCGCTTCTGCACAGCAGGAGGCCCCGGAGGCACTGGCCGGAGTTGAAACATTCTATCACAGCCCAAGAAAGCAAAATTTGACTCCTGTGAAAGCATTATTCATATGAAAAGGAAATAGTTAAGAGTTGCTTTCCCTCCCTTTGTCCCTTTCCCTCCCTTGTTTCTATGGTAAAAGCGGGGGGGGGGGCGGATCACAGCAAAATTTCAGAGGAGAGTTACATGTCCCTAATAAAAGGGCTAGGTTTGTTTCCTGCCTCAGTCCTTAGTGTCCAGCATGATTACTGTCTCTTAGGCCCTCCATAAGGCTTTGTCAGCTTTGTTCGAACCCTTGAACACGTAGAACAGCCAGCCCAGAGCCCACTCACCTGTTTGTAACCTATTATAAATGATGTACGTTGTGAATCATTTCTGTACGAAGGAGCAAGAACTCAATCACACTTCTAAACATCATAAAGGAAAAAAAGCCTGGAATAAATTCGTAAAAGCCCCTTTCTTCTATCAGATAAAACAGCACGTATTTCGGGAGGGAGGACATCCTCTTCTCTTCCTCTTCGTCTGGCTGTTTTCACAACGAAGCTGCGAAGAGAGAGCGCAGCTGCCAGTTTCACGGAGAACAAGAATTAAGGGGCTGTCATTTGCTGGGAAGAGACCCGGCTCGGGGTTCTGGTAACAAATCAATGCGGAAAAGTACTTTGTTCAGCGAAGAATTCCATTCATACGTGGGTCGGCCGCTTGCAAAGTGCACTCGGTCCAGAAGCGATGCGAAGCTTCAGTCGTGATTTCAATTTACACCCGCGTAAGCGCCCTAAATCCACCACCCCCCTTCTCCAGGGTCGTGGCACCTGCGCACACCGTGCCCTGACGTCCTGCCCATCTCCTGCGCCCTCAAATCGCCAGCGCGCAAGCGCGAAGAGTAGTGGGCGGAACCAGCTGCTTCCGTTTTGATAGCGGTGCCTAGGCTGGACACCTGGGGGAGTGTGCGCGGCGGTGACAGGTTTGTCGGGGTGCCGGGTCGGGATTTGCACTGGGAGGGTCTGCGTGGACGTGGCATGGAATTGCAGGCCCGCGCCTGTCCTCCTGGTTCGGGGCTCCCGTGCCCCGCCACACCTGAGCGGGGAGGCGAGAGAGGCAACAGTCCTTCCCTGCTTCGCCTGCCTGCTTCTGATTCTGGCCACCGCCCGGGATCCTCCTTTAGGATGGAGGCGGAGCTCACGGAGAGTGTCCACTCGGAGTCCTGGAGGATCGGGCGGAAATGCACATTTATTGCTATCCAAGTGGCGTAGACTTCTTGGGGTTTTGCAGGAAGATACAGGTGGCATTGGGGGAGGGGGAGCTGCAGTCCCGGAGGCCAAAGGTTGTTTTATTGCGTCCTGCTGTGCCTTTATTACCTGTTCGGTTACGGAGCTCTTGATGTTTTCGTACCACTAATTTCTTTTCCCCGAGTTTCTCCCAGAACATCAGTGGCTGCTGCGGAAGTCAGGCTACTGTAACCCAGGTGTCTACACGGGAAGTACAACCGTCAGGGGTGGCATGAAGTGAACTTCAGATGTGCCCTTTTCCTCTTCTCTAGGAAAGTAGCACGTAACCGTCTTCCACAGTCACTAAGTGAAACCTGCTGCTTTGTGTTCTTGTGCCACTTGCAGCAGTAGAATGACTGAGCCATTAGTTTTCACTAATCCTTGCGTTTATTCTCCTGAAAGATGTTTCACCCCCGTCAAAAAGTGAAATGTCCCTCTCCCATTCTGATCTACCCAGCATTTTGCAGTATTGGATTTTAAACGTTGTTGAGGATTTACTAATGTCAGGTTCTCTTTTAGGCAGCTCACACAGAATGTCTGATTTCCCTGTCATCTTAATTTTGACATTTTTTTTTACCCCATTTTACAAATGGGAAGCTGAAGTTTACTTAGAGAACTCAATTGCATTCCGCGACCACTAAATGTTGAGTCCACATTTGAAGTAAAATTTAGTGTATGGCAGAGCCTGAGCTTTAACAAGTTTCTTCTGTCTACTGCAAATGAAAAACATCATCAAAAGACCTCAGAATCCAAAACTAAAACTTAACATTTTGTAAAAAGGAATGGAAATCCTAATCCTTGACATTTTTATGGAATTGCAATGAGCAAAACACTTTGTCTGTTCATTTTATGCTAATTTTTCAATCCTTGTTATGTGTACAAGTAGCCATTTTAGGTTACATGTTCATCCAATATTACCTAAATTTTGTCATTATCATAAAGTAATCTGAATCTTTGCCTGGGGTTTGTTGAGGGAAACTGAGACATAGAAAATCTACAGACAGATCTATAGAAACTACATACCAATACTTGAGCATGTTTCTTAATATACTTCATTTTGCATACATTATACACAGGTTGCAAATATTGCATTATGTACTATGATGTACCCTGCTCTGGAGAACCAGATGGCACAGTCAGTTATGCAAACCAGATTCTGCAAAGGGAAGTGGTTACTGTAATCAGACATGAAAGTCTCGGGAAAGTGGTCTCTGGTGGCTTCGTCTCTTGATCTAGCCCACTCAGTAGAAGCTGAATTTCCTTTGTCAGAAGTTAGACTGAAGAGAACACTTGCTTTGTTTTTTTCTCTGTGGGTCACTAAGTGGCTTCTGTGAATCATTAGCAAGGTAGTCAGAGGAGAATTGTAGATCACTAAAAGTCTCTGTTCCAAGACATTTTATTTAGTTAACACACTTAGCATTTCATTATAATTAGATTTTATTATGTCCCTTTATTGCTATAGAATATATGATCTTTTAAAACTGAAATGTGCTGTATTTGCTATAACACAAGGGACCACCTTGTGTTATAGCTATATGTTATTGCTATGTGCTTGGTGAATGCCAGACCTGAGAATATAGATGTGTGTGTGTAAGCTTCCCAACTTATATTTTTAAAGGTGCAAATAACCATAATAAGTTAGATAAGGAAGTAAGGCAAAAATTTTACGGGGAAGAGATTTTGAGTTGAGTTTTGAATGCTGGGAAGATTTGCAGAGATGAACATAACACATATAACCTCTGGTTGGACAAAGAGGATGTCTTTTGTTTGTTTTTTATGAAGTGAAATCTGTCGTTAGGATTTCAAACTTTGCCAGAGGTGTAGCTCAGTGGCATCATGCCTACCTGGCAAGCACAAGGTTGTGAATTGGATCCCTAGTACCGAAAAAAAAAAAAACCCAGAAAACCTAGAAAGTCAAATTTCAACTCCACGATTGGGTGATTTCTTAAAAACATCTATTTTAAGCAGTTTGTTTCTGGTGTCATGTAGTAGTCTGAAAGAGAAAAGAGACATTAAAGGAAGACCTTACTTTAGAACCCTAGAAATAAAGTATATTGAGCTTGATTTTCTAGGTTTTCATTATTACTAGCAATACTCTTTTGTATTGAGTGCTAAATAATCAAGTGACAGAATCAGTGTATCTTGGAATTTAGGGAAAAACTAAAATTATTTTTCAATATTATAGGACATGGGTGTGGTAATACTTCTGATGAATACTAACTCTTTTTTTTCTTTTTTTATTTGAATCTTTATTGGTACATTATATCTACACATCCTGATCACACACAGTGTTGAGAATTTGTACCAGTATGTGACACAATTTAATTCTCATTTTTCCCCTTCCCCCACCCACCCTGCAACTCCCCATCCCTATATACATAAGCTTTGTTTCCTTTTTTTATTACCCTAATATTTTTTCTTCCCCTCGTTACTTACCCGTACACTCCATTTCCCTTTGACAATGAATACTAATTCTAATAAATACTAATTATTAGATAAAGTTGAAAAGACTATCACTCCTAGCATTGATGTATTCTCATCGAATCACCATTTATGGAGATTTATTCTGAGCCAAGTGAACTCTGTAAGGTCACCACTATTAAATATTTAGTTGAATTTTAGCTTCAATCTAATTTCTTTTTTTTTTTTTTTTTTGCATTGTTAGGTAGAGCAGAGGATTCATCGTTGCTTCTATGGCTGCCTCACAAGCTTCACAAACTGTTGCCTCTCATGTTCCCTTTGCAGATTTATGTTCAACTTTAGAACGGATACAGAAAAGTAAAGGGCGTCCAGAAAAAATTAGACACTTCAAGGAATTTTTAGATTCTTGGAGAAAATTTCATGGTGCTCTTCATAAGAACCAAAAAGATGTTACAGACTCTTTTTATCCAGCAATGAGACTTATTCTTCCTCAGCTGGAAAGAGAGAGAATGGCTTATGGAATCAAAGAAACTATGCTTGCTAAGCTGTATATTGAATTGCTTAATCTACCAAGAGAAGGGAAAGATGCTCTTAAGCTCCTGAATTATAGGACGCCTACGGGAACTCGTGGAGATGCCGGAGACTTTGCAATGATCGCGTACTTTGTGTTGAAGCCCAGATGTTCCCAGAAAGGAAGTTTAAATATACAGCAAGTCAATGAACTTTTGGACTCAATTGCCAGCAATAATTCTGCCAGAAAAAAAGACCTAGTAAAAAAGAGTCTTCTTCAACTTATAACTCAGAGTTCAGCACTTGAACAGAAGTGGCTGATACGGATGATTGTAAAGGACTTAAAGCTCGGTTTCAGTGAGAAAACTATATTTTCTGTTTTTCATACTGATGCTGCTGAGTTGCATAATGTCACCACAGATCTGGAAAAAGTCTGTAGGCAACTGCATGACCCCTGTGTCGGACTCAGTGATATTTCTATCACATTATTTTCTGCATTTAAACCAATGCTGGCTGCCATTGCAGATATTGAGCACATCGAGAAGGACATGCAACACCAGAGTTTCTACATCGAGACCAAGCTTGATGGTGAGCGCATGCAGCTGCACAGAGATGGAGATGTGTATCAGTACTTCTCTCGAAATGGATACGACTACACCAGTCAGTTCGGTGCTTCTCCCAGTGAGGGCTCTCTTACCCCCTTCATTCATAATGCGTTCAAAACAGATGTGCAGGTCTGTATCCTGGATGGCGAGATGATGGCCTACAACCCCAACACACAAACTTTTATGCAAAAGGGGAATAAATTTGATATTAAAAGAATGGTAGAAGATTCTGATCTGCAGACTTGTTACTGCGTTTTCGATGTGTTGATGGTCAATAATAAAAAGCTAGGACGTGAGATCCTGAGAAAGAGGCATGAGATTCTTAACGGTATTTTTACACCAATATCGGGTAGAATGGAAGTAATACAGAAAACACAAGTTCATACTACAAAAGAAGTCATTGATGCCCTGAATGAAGCAATTGATAAAAGAGAAGAGGGAATAATGGTAAAGCATCCTCTGTCCATTTATAAGCCAGACAAAAGGGGTGAGGGATGGCTAAAAATTAAACCAGAGTATGTCACTGGGCTAATGGATGAGCTGGACATCTTAATTGTGGGAGGCTATTGGGGTAAAGGTTCACGGGGTGGGATGATGTCTCATTTTTTGTGTGCTGTAGCAGAGAAACCCCCTCCTGGTGAGAAACCAGCTGTGTTTCATACTCTCTGTCGTGTTGGCTCAGGATACACCATGAAAGAACTGTATGATCTAGGTTTGAAATTGGCCAAACACTGGAAGCCTTTTCATAGAAAAGCTCCACCAACCGGCATTTTATGTGGGACGGAGAAGCCGGAAGTGTACATTGAACCTTGTAATTCTGTCATCGTTCAGATTAAGGCAGCGGAGATCGTCCCCAGTGAAATGTATAAAACTAGCTGCACGCTGCGTTTCCCGCGAATCGAGAAGATCAGAGAGGACAAAGCGTGGCACGAGTGCATGACTCTGGACGAGTTAGAGCAGCTGAGGGGGAAAGCGTCTGGGAAACTCGCATCGAAGCATCTCTCGGTGGGCAGTGCTGGTGAGCCTAAAGAAAAAAAGCGGAAGGTCGCCCCAAAGATGAAGAAAGTCATTGGAATTGTTGAACACTTAAAAGGACCTAACCTTTCTAAAATAAGCAAAGTTTCTAATATATTTGAGGATGTAGAGTTCTGTGTTATGAGTGGAACCAACAGTCATTCGAAACTTGAACTGGAGAACAGAATCGCAGAACTTGGTGGTTATATAGTGCAAAACCCGGGCCCTGACACATACTGTGTCATTGCAGGTTCGGAGAACATCAGAGTCAAAAACATTATTTTTTCAGATAAACATGATGTCGTCCGGCCTGCATGGCTTCTAGAGTGTTTTAAGACCAAGACCTGTCTGCCATGGCACCCTCGCTTTATGATTCACATGTGTCCATCAACAAAACAACATTTCGCTCGTGAATATGATCGCTATGGCGACAGTTACTTTGTTGACACAGATTGGAGCCAACTAAAAGAAGTATTCTCGGGGATTAAAAATTCTGACGACCGGACTCCTGAAGAAATGATCCCTGTGATTGCAGATTTAGAATACAGGTATTCCTGGGACCGCTCTCCTTTCAGTATGTTTCGACGTTACACCATCTATTTGGACTTGTATACTGTTATTAATGACTTGAGTACAAAAATTGAGGGAACAAAATTAGCTATTGTGGCTTTAGAGCTTCGATTTCATGGAGCAAAAGTTGTTTCTTATTTAGCTGAAGGTGTGTCTCACGTGATTGTTGGGGAAGATCAGAGTCGGGTTGCAGATTTTAAAGTTTTTCGAAGAACTCTTAAGAAAAAGTTTAAAATCTTACGAGAATGTTGGGTAACTGATTCAATAGACAAGTGTGAGGTAGAGGAGGAAAGTCAGTACCTGATTTAAAGCTAGCTTTCTTAAAACCCTAGACCCTGCAGACTCGATGCAACAGAAGTTAATAATTAACTATTTTATTTTTGTGTTTTAAAAGCTATATTCAAGTATTATTAGATATAGGAAAACAATTTTTTAACATGGAAAACCAACTGGCCTAAAGCCAGGAAAGAAATTCTCCCACTAGTGTATATTTTAGGGCTTTTTATAACAAAGATGAAATAAATGAAGATATATTTAAATCCATATAGATATTTAGAATTTTGACTCATTAATAAAAAACATTAGAAAGCCTTAAGAATATTTGATCTTTTAAGTAGTATTTTCTGAAATCAAGTATAATTTTTGATAGTTTTAGCTGATAATGGCGTTTCAAGGAATTGTTATGTTTACCCTATGAAAACACATTCTTTTGCTTGAAGCCCAAAATACCTCTTT
Source organism: Thryonomys swinderianus (assembly GCA_004025085.1). Classification (NCBI taxonomy): domain Eukaryota; kingdom Metazoa; phylum Chordata; class Mammalia; order Rodentia; family Thryonomyidae; genus Thryonomys; species Thryonomys swinderianus. The sequence continues at coordinate 1,886 of PVIC010019061.1, read as the reverse complement.
TAAAAGGGGAATGTAAATATATTTATTTTTTAAGGAATTAAATTATTTAAAGTCAATGTATAATGTATATTGTCTGAATTTATATGACAAATTTTTCAATATATTCTGTATTCAAAAATGAATATTTGTAACATGTTTGAAGGGAAATTGAAACCCAATTTATTGTGTGTAAATTATTTGGAAGTAGAACAAATGTATAGGATTGTTGCACTTAATTTAAATAAAATATGTATGCAAATAAAATAATGCAGTGTTAAAATAACAATTTGTTTTATTTATGTTTTATTTTCAAACAGTTTATGATATTTCAGTAAGATTTTTATGGTGTCAGTACAACTTTCACTGCTTCTAATCGAGTTCCTCTTTGAGGTCACTTTATTTCACATTAATGAACAAACTTTATTAAAAACTCTTGAACTGGCCGGGTGTGGTGGCTTACACCTGTAATCCCAGCACTCAGGAGACTGAGACAGGAGGACTGTGGATTCAAGACCAGTCTAGGCTACAGGTACATTCTTGAGAAAAATTACACTCTACCTACAAGCAAAGTAGGTATAGTGAGGGAAATATTCCAAAATTTTACCATCAAGGATGGTACTGTTTTCTGTTTTAGGTTATCTTATCAATGGTAAGGAGAGCACAAAACTACTTAGAGTAAGAATAAAAAAGCTAAGTACAGTGCCTTAATTAGCCCTTGTCACTTCATAAATTAAGAGTATTTGTAAGTCACTGGCATATGTTGCCATCATGTTTAATTATTGTACAATACTCCATTGCATGTACTATAATGTATCTTGGTAATATATTATTCAAAATTTCAGTTATTTTATCATAGGACCCTCACTTTTTTTTTTCCTTTTCCTACTAAGCAGTGTGATAAATCTTTGTGTATCAGTCTTATTAGTTTCTTAGGATACCTTCCTAGGAGTGGAAATGCAGCCTCAGTGTTAGGGTTCTTCAGTGACTTTTGCAGGCACTGGAAAATCCTTGTGAAAATATGGTATGGACCGTTCTCACCTTCCTTGTCTCTAACTGTCAGACAGCTCAGCTGTCACTCCACCTGCTATTTTTAGTTCATCTAGTTGGTGTTTTCCTATGCCATGGCTTTTAATCTACAGGTAGCCCCCCATTTCTGTATCCCACTCTCTCACCTGAGCTACAGCTCATGTATCTTCACAAAGTGACATTACCACGAGAAACATCTAATAGCACTCTCAAATTTAGTATGTCTCTAACTGCTCTTTTAAAAAGTTTTAAGAGAAAACATGCACAAGACAATAGTATAATAATCCTGCGTGTACACATCACCCAGTTTCTACAACTGTGGTTGATAAATCTTTCACATTCATGTGTTTCTAGATTAATATTGGATGACGTAGTTTCATCTGTACATATATCATGGCGGACTCTTGACTTCCCAGACTCATGCTGTCTTCCAGCATCCCCGTGATCACTAAATGGTGCATTTCTCTTACCAAGTTTAAAATGTTGGTGTTGACCTCGATGTTGTTCTGTATCATACCTCTGAGCCATAACGGATCTTGTGAGGCAGGGTTTCTAAGTGCAGTACAGATGTGTGACGATCGTCACAGTGATGTGACAGATGTGTGACAGATGCGTCACGATCGCCTGGCCCATCCTTACGAGACTGTTTCAGGAGCCTCCTTAGCTGGCCTTACTTGTATCCTTAACGCCATTGCATTCTTTCCTCTGGAACAGTTTTTACTTCTGGAGGTGGAAGTCAGATTGTGTTACTGTACGCTAAGGCCACCGGCTTGCCACCACTCAAAACACCCAAGGTCTTGTCCTCTGATTGCTTTACTTACCAGTGTCCCTCCCACTTGCTAACCACACTTCCGCCCTACTGGGCTGTGTTCACTTCATTC